>JAAPAO010000064.1:1364-70385 GCA_013115145.1 Perkinsus chesapeaki
TTGTCATGATATGTGTAGGCATGACTATGTGTGACATGATATGTGTAGGCATGACTATGTGTGACATGATATGTGTAGGCATGACTATGTGTGACATGATATGTGTAGGCATGACTACGCCTGTAACATGAATTGCTCAAGTGAAGCGTTATGGCACGTACTGTGACACGTTTAAGCTGACTCACGTTTGACACAGATCTGATCAGGCAAGTCTTGCCTGGCAAGACTACATAATAGTCGTCGACTATGTGTGATGTCCCGCGATTAAGCTTGATTGCGTGCGATGTGACATTTACATGTTAATCACGGTAATGGCATGCCATGGTGTCATTGAGATGTACAGAACGGTTGCGTGGAGTATGGACATTACTCTCCAAGCATTCGCAGCAGAAATTGTAGGCAAACACAAGGCCAGCAGCATGCATAAGAGTATGATTGAAGCAAATGCAAATACGTGAATAGAGCCGCCGTGGACTCGCACCACCACAAGCTCGAATTCCGGAGCTAAATAGGAATACTAGCACTCACACGCACTCGGTTCGTATAACCTGCTCGAACAAAAAAACGACCAGTGCGGCAGGATTCAAACACTTACCGGTACTTACGCGACGACTGCCAACAGTCTAAAATGAAATATATGGCGCGCGCGAAAAGTTTTGTGGCGCGCAAGAATTTAATGAGCACAAGCTCGGATGTGCCCGTCGTAGGTTTAGTCGAAGTCTGGCAGCATACTCATCATTCGTGCGCTGGAGCGGCCGTAGGCCGCTCTTCAGCAACTGCGGGTCGGCCGTAGGCCGATTGGGGCGCAATTGGATGTTCTCGGGTGCCCTGCAGAGACTCGTGGTGACAGCCAACCCCGCGCGTGGTGATAGCGAGCCCATAGGCCGGAATCCAAGCCGGATCTTGCGCTCATGCGGATTCGGGGTTCGAACCCCGGTCGCGTCATTATTCTCTATTTTCCCCATTCGAAAAATGCGCTGAAAGATATCTTAATTGTGTAGACTGACTACTGGACTTTGTATAGAGGCTTAGCACATCCCCAGTGCGTCGACGCTTACCCGTCACTCAAGACCGCATCAATACCAACTCTATTCGCAGCTACTGTACCGTAATGTTCCGTCCCGAGATCTCCCCTCTTCTACGACTGGCCCGGGCCGTCCCTCGAGCAGCCTTCTCCAGGGCCGCTGCTCCTCGATTCATTACAACCACAACTGTAGCGGCAACCAGGGCATTCCCCTCCTCCTGCAGGGCATTCTCGAGCAAGGCGTCCAGCAAGGACGAGTCGGCGCTTCTGCTCGATATTGAAAAGTACCATGGGTAAGCAGTGAAGGGTTATAGTGTAAGTCTGTAGGAATATGGACGAGGCGATGAAGGCCTTCGGACAGGGCAGCTTGAGGGAGTGTTTGACTGCTAATAATAAGGCCATTCAGCTTTTTGAAGAACAAGGCGATAAGGTGGCGGTACCGCTCTTTTCAGGGATGTGGGATTTTACCCTCTCAGGCCCTCCGCCGCCAGCAGCACCAACGTTACGCTGCGGCATATCTGAACAACGCATTTGTAATGAAGCAACTAGGGGCATATCAGGAAGCCAAGGAAGCTGCGGACAAAGGGCTGGCGATACTCATGAAAAAGTGCTATTGGGCTGCTGAGGGAATGGGATGGCTCATACCGTATCGCCAGATACACTATGCACAAGCGAGAGATTGCCGAGACCCTCGATTTGCTTGGGGAACTTTGCCAGAATTTGGAGCTCACGGAGGAAGGCAAGGCTCATGTGAGCAAGTCTATCGAGCTCAAGACGGCACTGTAGTACGGGGGAGTCGGAATTGGGGGTTAGCGGTCACCACGATAGGTACGGCGCTAATGCTATCCAGCTCGCCGTACCGATGAACATTCGAGGAGCGTTGCAGTTACAGCAAGGCCATCTGGACAAGGCCCGCTCGGATTTCTTACGGGCACTTACGTATACGTAGGGCACAGGGATCGGCTGGGTGTGATCGGTTTGCTTGACAGGGTTAAGTACCATTCGGCTGGGAAGCCTGTGCACCCGCAAATTGCAGTGTGCTTGAGTAATCTCGCAGGGGTACTCAAAAAGGAGGGCAAGTAGAAAAAGTGCATAAAGGGAGATATCAGACGAGTCTTAATCAGACTGGATGAGTGTCGCCAAATATACACGGAAGTGGTCGGATCCATGGGCCAGGAGTTCGGCAAGACATCTGCGGTCACCGCCCAAGCACTTTGCGATCTCGGAGCCACTTACGTGAGAATTTGCGTTGATGGAGCTTTGAAGGTACCGTTGTTTAGGTCGGTTTGAAGTACAAAAAGCTTGCTCAATCGACGTTGACCGAGGCGCTACATGCCAGTACGGTCTCCAGAGGAATTGAGCATCCTTTAACGCAGCGGATCGTAGAGTGGCTTCAAGATGGTAGGAGCGACGGCAAGGTCATTCGGGAATCTGTCCTTGTCAGCTGCGAAGATTGAAAACCCGGAGGACGTCGACGGGTTTTGCGGCGATGACTTTGTCGATAATTTGCTCAGAGATTGCGTTCACAAGATAGCAGAGCAGGACAGTAAGCCTCGGCGTTGTCCCTGTTGTTCGATTGTGTTACGGTCTCAGAGAACTCGGAGGATGCGGCTGTGCGTGGCGATATTATCTTCTTGGACCAGCGTGGTCATGTTGGCCATGGCAGCCCGTTGAAGCCCCTCATATAGATATTGTATCGATTCACTGTCCATCAACACTGTGTACACAAATTTACATTTTCTAGTGCAACGCTATCTTGTGCTACTAGTTAGGTTGATGCTATAAGACAGCAGATCACGAGCAGGTAACTTGCTTTATCATATTAAGGGAAGTGTGGTGGTCTCTGTGAATGAAAGGATCGATAGAAAATATCCATGGCTCGCGGACCGTTTGAATTCCGCCAACAGGACGGCAATTTGTGCCTCAATTGGCATTCAATTCGCTGATTGTTTCCCCGAGCTTTCTCTCCCGAGGACTACAGGAAAGCGTTTATGGGGCAAGTCTTGTGGGCGCGAGGTTCTGCGTATGCTAACTGACTACTTAGCAACAAACATGAAGAGGATGTTAGAAACAAGTCGCACTGGGAAACGGTGCAGGAAAAATAGACCGCCAACTTGCCATTAGGCGTTTTCAATCTCCTCGTCGGGTACTCGATAAATCTTGTCCGCTATCATACACACTCTTTGGATCCTCTTTACGTCGTGTACTCTGACCATGCTTGCACCCTTCTCGATGGAGGCGACCACTGCAGCACTTGTGCCAAACGCGGCCAGGTCCCAGATGTCTTCAGGAGGATTGCTCCGGTCAGTTACGAATCTCTTTCTAGAAGGTCCGCTCAAAGATGGCCAAGGAGCTCCAGAGAGGGTCGCAGGCAAAGCATCGTTATAGTGTCGAAGCAACTGGAAGTTGTGGTTCGCAAACTTTCCAAATCCGAGACCAACATCGGCAACAATATCCCAGCGGGGGATGCCGGCCTTCATCGCGTCGTTGATCTGTTCCGTGAGGGCTTCGCGGACCTCCCACACAACACCGTGCTCATATTTCTCTTTACCGTGAGGCTGCATGTGCATGGAGATGTACGGCACCTCGAGCTCGACAACAGTCTTCCACATCTCCGGGTCCCACAAGCCACCCCAGATATCGTTAATCATATCAGCACCGGCTTCCACCACCTTCCGAGCGGTACTGGCATTCCTCGTATCAACACTGAGCAGCACGGAACCGCCGAAGTTCTCGCGTATGGCCCGGATGACAGGCAAGACTCTCCTCTGTTCTTCGGCGACATCCAAGGCATTAAAGCTGTTGGTTCCAGGTCGAGTGGACTCGCCACCGATATCGATGATGTCGGCGCCGCCCTCGATCAGCTCTCTCGCGTGCTTAACTGCCTTATCGACCGTGTTGTAAAGGCCACCATCAGAAAAGGAATCGGGGGTTACGTTGAGGACGCCCATAATGTAGGTTTTGCCGCAGTCCCAATCAAGCAGCTGATCATCACCAATAGGGAGCACTCTATGGCACGAACCCATTGTCGTCGGTAGGGCGCTGGTCATCTGGCCTAGGGTTTGACCGATGATCGGATGACGCCACGCAGAAGGCAGGACGTCTCGTAGTGGCGCCAAGACGAAATCTCGCTCCTGAATCCGCTCGTGGGGTATCTTGAGATCTTCATAATCGATAACCTCATCACCATAGAGAAGAATGTCAAGATCAATCGGACGGGGGCCGTAACGGAGAGTTCGAACCTGCAAAGAGGACAGCCGCATAGTGCCGCTACTCGAGGAGAGTTATCATCCCACCCTTCCCATCTTTTCTTCTATCTCGTTGAGCTTCTTTAAAAGATCGTGAGGAGCCAACTCAGTCTCAAGCGACAGCACGCAGTTCAAGAAGTCCGGCTGCTCGGTTACATACTGGGCCTTCGTTTGATACAGAAACGAAGTGTCGGAAATGGTACCTGTCAGAGCGGCGTTTGACAATCACACAACGAAAGCAAGGAGCTCTCACCGAGACCATCCGCAGTCATGAGTCGGAGGGCCTGACGGATGTTCTGTGCGCGCTTGCCCATGTTGCTGCCGAGGGCGATGTACGCGCGTTTTAACGTCGAAGAGGCGGGAGAGGCCATTGTGGAGTCGGTTGATGACATAAAAAATTGATAGATTAGTCGACCTCTGCACGCAGGGGCTGCCAAGCCATCACCATCAACACAAGTGCAGGGCTAATGGGAAACTATCTAGGAGGCAAGTAATAGTAACAGAAGTTAATTCCCATGGAGAGATCGTGGAAGATGGAACGCTCGTCCTTGGCGGCGACGGCCAGCACGTTGAGGAGGCCTCGACAGCTGGCTTTGAAGGATCGGCGAAGTTCGGTGAGCTCCGAGATAAGGTCCGTAGGATCACCTATAGACGAGTCAACAAGGAGATGGGCAGTACTGCATGCTACCGCCTTCGACAGCACACTCCTCCATGGTCGCAGTCCCTCGGCTATGTGGATAGGACTCAGCAGAGGCATCAAACGACGAGACGGAGTCGAAGGTCGCCTCCCGAACAAGGCGGGCACCTGCACGCACGCGTAGATTCTAGCGTGGAGGGGAGCATTGTCTACTCGGTAAGGTTAGAATGCCGGCCTTCTCCGAGAGAACTCGGTAGCTCTTGCAGACTGTAAGCATATCCATTATAGCATCGCGGATGACCTGAAGGTAAGTTCGAGAGATTGGGCGATTTCCAGACCTACCGCGGTGCGGGGGGACATGAACAGCGAGCGGGCGAGGCTACTGTGGAGGTACTCATGAAAATGCAGACGGCCGAGGGCCTCGACGCTGCTGACCTTGGTGGCTGATATATCGAAACGACGGGATTCCGGGTCGATGACGGACTGCTTGAGGTAGCTCTCGAGGGTCCGGACAAAGTGGAGGAGTTCACCGCGGACAGCATAGAGGAAGGCAAGCACGCCCTGATGGCAACACCGCGGCTTGGCTATGATGCAGGATTGAGCCTCGTACAGCGCTTGCATGAGACGGAACGCCTCAGAGTAGAATTGAAGAGCTAGAGGTGTCAGAATAGCAGACTGCTGGGAGCTCATGGACGGCAGTCTCACCGCACCACCGAGCGGGTCGATCTCTATATCTACGCCTGTTAAAGTGAGAATGTGAGGCTTCACCCATGCACCGTACCGTGAGGCCCAGAGCGGCCCCCTTGGTCCAGAATCGGCCAGCCAGTCCTGAACGTGCTCATCGAATGCCATACACACCAGTCTTAGTGCTCTAAACACGCTGCTAAGCGGGGCCGCGCCACCGCTGCCGCATTCGAGCAGCTCGCGGACCGCGTGACAGCCGGCAGCCTGGGCTCCCAGTCGGTGCTCTAGCAACATCTGGGCCTCACTGGACTGCCCCATGAGCTGAGCTCTAGCATCGTGACCGGCTACCTCCCAACCGTACTGTGCTGAAGAGGGAATTTCCATCGTGTGGGCCATGACCAATTGTAGAGGGTGTATTGGGTCGGCCGCTACCTTCTCGATGATAATTACCATATCTTTGTGACCGTCCCTGCTGTCCCCCGGCACTTCGCCATCATAAGCCATGCATCTAGCGCTCGCCAGAAGAGGGCCAATGCAAGCCCGGTAGAGTGCAGCGGCAATGTTGCAACCGGAGGACCGACAGCGCCATAGCTGTTGGACCACAGGGCCTTCTCCGCGCAGGGCCAGGGCGGCTTTAACGATCGGCGTTGCCAGACGCAACAGGTCGCAGTGGAGGGTAAGAAGGGTGCAAGCCAGCTCGGAGGTGGAGTACTTGTGCTGCAGGGCCTCAAGGCCTTCTATGAGCCTGCTGAGGAGGGAGCTCACTTCGGACTGAAGGGACAGGAAACAGCTGCGGTGGTCGTAGCGGCCAGGAATGTAGGGCAGGGTAGCGAGCTTCAGAACGTGCGTGATGATGACAGCTATGCCATCTAGGGCGGCTGCTAGAGCCTTCGGTGTCAGGTGCTTGCAGGCCACAGCGTCACCTTTGGAGATAGCAGGATGAGCTCGGACAACATCATCGGTGATATGGAACACCGTATTGAGGCTAATCACGGTGTTGTCCTTGGGCGGACATACGGCCACGGTGTAACAGGCAGTGAAGACCTCCTCGACCACCCAGGACTCGGGAACCAGCCAGGGGCGTCGGCGACCGTCGAGCATGAGCACCTCGGCCACATCAACGTGGGCCGCCAATAGGTCCTCGGGCTCCTTGCCGGCCTCTTCAGCTCCCAGGGGAGCAGACTGACAAAGTCGAGTGAGGTCAGCCGCACACATGATTGTATCTTCCGTCACCGCAGGCGCAGCACCGCCCCTCAAAGCAAATGGGCCGAAGCAAGGTAATTCAAGTCCACCGGGGCTCGACGTCCCAGATGCCGTCGAGGTGGTCCGGTCTGCGAGATCTTCGTCATCATCGGAGCTGCTGTCACAGGCCGCCATGGCCAGCTCCCAGCCGGTCTCGACGCTCGCCTGTGCGATGGCGGCTAGCATACGCTTTTCCTCAAGGCCTTCCCGAAGCCTTCCTAGATGGTCGTAGCGGGCCGCTGCCTGAAGAGGGTAGGCCCAGCGAAGGTCGGAAAGATACGCACCTCAGCGTGCTCACGCTGGAGCTCCTCCTCGACTCTGTCCACTGTGGCACGGTCAACGCTACAGGGGTCGCCAGAGAGATTGAGCAGGAGGGAAATTATCGATGGCAAAATAGACTGAAAATTCGGCGGAGCGAAGCAGACAGAAGCAAACGGATCCTACCTCGTCACCGTCATCCTTGAGCCCAGCAGCTAGAGCTGTCTTGGGCATTTCTCGGAGGTAGAGTTCGGCCAGGAGCTCGCCGCAGCCCACCGGCGTGCCACGAGTTTCCACTTTGACGATGAGCCTAAAAGGCGGTGCCCGGCTGTCCTCTGCTGCCCCAGCCTGCTACTGCTTCATGTCCCTATTAACCGCCAATGCATCTACAGAGGGAAAGCTGTGATGGGCCAGGTTGTATCGGGCAAACCTGAACAGGGATTTCAAGTGTAGGCGAGACGGTGGGTGGTACTGTGATATCTTTGACCTATCCGCATAGCCCAGGTCCAGCTCCTCCGGGATAAGGACATCAAGCAGCGCCGATAGTACCGACTGGGCTCGATTCTGACGCTCACGCCCGAACGCGGAGACTGAAGTGCTGCCTAGCATCACCACCTTTGAGAGCAGGATAGACAACAGTGGAGGAACGCAAGGACTGGGTCAAGGAAGGAAACAGTAACACAATATAGGGACAGCTACTCGGCCAAGCCGCCGCCGTCCTGCTGATGCTGCTGGTCGGAATCATCCTGTCCGGCCGAGATCGACATCGCGTATCGAACGTGCATCCGGAGCTCCCTCTCCTCCACCTTGGATAGAGTATCGTTATGGCCACAGTGTATATGAACACACCAGCAATCGCCAGTCTGAACTGGGCAGTCGTAAAGGGCTAGTCGGTGGTCCTCTGCTGTGAGGTTGGTTTCTAGGTCAGCGAACATACAGGGGCACAGGGTGAAGGCAGTGGAGGTGGAACTGAAACAAGGTCAAGTGGGGCCGTGGGAGACTAGACCAGAGCCAAAGAAGAGCCGTTCTAGTACGAAAATGACAGGATTTGCCGGTGGAACCCCCGTGGCCGTTTCCTATACCGCAAGTACCGGACTATCACCTACCTCGCCAATGCAGCTGGTGCGTTGGGGCACTCCTGGCCCAAGAAACCTCGTCTGACCTCCACCAGCAGGTTCTCGAGGGACATGGCCGCCCAAAGAGCCGCCGCCACAGGAGCCGGAACGGTACCTAAAAAACCTTCATAGTGCGAAAGATACGTACAGTGGCTACCGGATGTCGCACTGCTATGTTCAACCGCAGAGCGCATCTTCTGAACGACCCTGGAGAGCTCCTCGCTGAAATTCGCCACAGCCAGTGCCGCCTGTTCTCGATGCCATCTCAGCAATGCAAACGGAGTGATGCTCATCTGAAAGCGGTCTGGGTGATTGCAAGGCCCCGGCGGGACTTACAGAATCTACACCGGAGTCTCCATATAGTGCCCCGCTTATCCGGGAGGTCTCTCTAGCATAGTCCTCTGCAACCCTAGGGTAGTAGGGGCAAGCTTTAACACGGACGCTGATGGCGTCATCTGGAATGGGCGTCAGACTGCCCCAGACCTGATGAGAATCAGTGGCCCAGTTACCGCCCCTTAATCAGCGACAAGCTCCCTATGCCAGAAGTAACGGGAGCAGCAGGTCACTGTCTGGCCGCCAGACTCTGGCGAGGCAACTGATAACGGTTGCCTGCACCTTTGAAGCATCGCACGACTTTCACGTCAACATTAGGACACAATAGAAAGCTGACAGCGGGCTGCAACACTTTTTATCATATGGCTCCAAGCATTTGTTCTCGATGTATGCAAATAGCGAAGATTCATGTAGAATCGTCACCGATAAAACATTATGGACCTACCTGCATCTTATCAAGCCACTCGGTCAGTGCCCAGTGCTCCGAAGAGCTATCCCGATAGTCCGGCAACTCCCCTGTGCCTATATCAGCCAGGGGCTGCCCTCCAGCATCCAGCCTCGATCGTATCTGAGCAGTGTGATACCGGAAGCTTCGATGTCAGGCCGGTACGATATTGAGGATTTCCTTCATTTCCGCGAGATAGGGCGTGACGCTGCTGCTGAGCTCCTCCACAGTATATGTCCCGATCGATGCCGCGGGAGTGTCATCCGTTGGGGTCACCATCTCTGAGAGCAGCGGATGCAGAAAGGCCAGACACGGCTTACCAATAGATCGCCCGCGCTGGGTTAACTGAGGTGGTGGTCGATGGTTGGCTTCCTGGTCAGAGATGCCGCTACTAGGGGACCTAAATGTGACCAATGGAGCAGGACGCCTCCTGATGAGCCCCCTCACCCGTCACTGTTGGCCGCCGCGCTGCCACCGAGCTCCTGCAGCTGAATGTACCGCCCGGTAGTGTGAGCACTACGAGTAGGGGCATCCTCGCATGAAGTGAAGCTAGAAGAGCGATGGTGTGAGGCCTGCGCACCGGAAAGAATCTGGAAAGATACGCCAGGATGGGATACCCCAAGGCCTGCTATGGTGGAGATGCGATCATCCCTTGAGCGGCCGAGAATGAAGAGCAGCTCCTCGATGCTGGTCTCATCCGATTCCGAGCTCTCGTCGACACCGATGAGGCTCAAGAAACGAGTGAGATAGGCGAGAGCCAGCGATGCCTGATGGTACAGTGAAGGGAAGTTCGGGCGCTGCTGACTTACTTCGTACAGTGTGCGCCGGGAAACTGCGGAGATGCGAAGCTCTGGGGGAAGGTCCCCAACCAACCTAGCGAGAATCTTGGCCGGATGGACGGCCGGCTGTCCTACCTCGCCGCAACGCCGGTACGGAGGTTGGCGTCCTCGGGTATTATAGTGTCCCGAGGATCGCACATGAGAATCTTAGGGGTGTCGTGGATGGCCAAGAAGTTGTCAACATTGTGTGCAGTTGTCCCTGTGAGACGGAGGGCCATTGCCGCCCAGTTGCCGAATGTAGACCTGTCCGGCGAAATGCGTGTTGCTTCTCATACCGCTCCTTCGCCAACTCACCGTGCCGTGGCCTCCAAAGTCCGGAAGGACCTGTCCGCCACGACAAAATCCAGCTTGAGACCGGGCCGCGGACGATCGTAGACCTTGCCGAAGTGGCAGGCCGTCACACCACCAATAGATCTGCCGTGCACCTTAAACGAGGTAATAAGAGAGCACGGGTTCGATCCCCACAGCCGGCGTTTTACCCCAACTCTCTGGACAAATCCAGGGCCGCGCTTGGCTCCCTGTGTTGCTACCCACTGCATGATTGTCTCGCTGTCAGCACATAGGCTACCGGGAGTACACAGACCTACAGTGGACCATGGATAGAGGCCTCATATACACGACGCGAAGGCAATTCGCAAAACCAGGTCTCAGGTTTGCGAGTCCTTCTCAAACAAAGCTTTGAGTCCATTCAACGAAACGTATTGCACACGAAGTAGAGGAAGTGAGTAGGAGGAAGACCATCGCTGCTACTGTCACCACGGGTGGTGGCTATATTATAATGGCAGACCATCCCCTCACAGGGAACAGGAGCCATGGAGAGGCGGCACTTGTGCTCCTGCGAAGCCTCGAAGCCAAGTTACCCAATTGAATCATAAAAGATGGCTCGATTACATTATATATGGCCCCCGAGGGTCTAGGAATACAATAAGGCAATGTGGCCCTGTATACCTTTGGATGCCCCGAATCCCCTATAGTTCCACAGCACCACACCGTAGCCAAGGCCAAGGTAGAAGTCCAGCCATTCATGTTGGTAGACAGCACACTCATAGTAACCAGCATTAGGGTTACACCATACAATCACCTGACCAGACTTAGGGGAGACAGCGCCGCCGACACAACACCTTCCACCTTATTTTCAAGGAGGTGGGCGCCGGATTCTGGGCTGCTCTCGGGCAAGCTCTGCTGGCGGTAAGAAGGAATGTAAACCCCGTCGAGCTTCTCCGCAGTGAAGGAGCGGGCGTGGTATCTGGTGAGAGCTCTTGGAGGGCCACTGCGAGGCCGACGGTTACCTGTTGATGAGTTCACTTCGCAAGTGATAGAGGCTTCCGAGCAACTGCGGTTTAAAGGACTTCCGCAAGTTACTCAGGACAGTCTCGGAGTCATCATCGCTGCCAAGCAGTCTGAGCAGAGACGGTACAAGGATAAGGCCAGGAGCTTTACCTATCGCAGTCGCGAAGAGCCTCCATAGGTCTGGCTAGATCGTGCTTGGTCTTGTCAAATTTGACCCAGTGGTGGGCGAACTCTCCTCGGCACATGTACCTTAGCGGTTGGTAAAGATTATAACTAATAGCATATACGATGATAGGGGTGCAGCAAATGGCAGAAGGAGTTTCGAAACTCCATGGAGAATTAAGTCGATATAATGGCATTCGACGAGTTACTGAACAATGTTCCATATGATCAGCAGTTAAGCGAAGCCCCAGCTAAGAAGTATGCCTAGTTGGCCTTCCCAATGCGGTTGGATTTGAGGCCTGCTTTCAAGGTGCTCGGGAGCTTCCCCCACAAACGTAAGTCTCGAGATTCCGCGGGCTAGAGTGGGTATGAGATAGGCACGAAGGGAGATGACAGCGTAGTAATCACATTGCACTATTTATATAGGCCGATGGCGATTTGCCCGAATTATGATAGACTGACTCCAGATACCAACTCACTCTTTGAATGACATCTTCTTAGATCCCCCAACTTCCAGCCTAGTCGCTTGCATCCAATCCGAGAGTTCCTTCAAGGCATCTCTAAGCTCCTGCTGGTCCTCAGTGAGTGTCACCTGACAGCAGACTGTGTCGATTGTCCCTGGGTGGACTCTACCCCAAGGTTGTTGGTCTGGTCGTCGAAGTTGCGGAGGAGGCCTTCAATCATGAACACTGCTGTCTGAGGCCGAGTAGCCTGCTCAGGACGGGTGCATCTGGAGGACAGGAGAAATGGACGAGAACCATCGGTGCGGTCGTCCCAATACATTTGCGCCAACTCGAAGATGAGGAGACGCCGGAATTGATGGTAAGGCTTAGGGCAGACACTACCCTCATGAGAATGCAGAGGCCACGTTTCTGCTATCAGACGGCATAGCGGCCATGCCCCGAATGGATTGTTATGAAGCCGTAGAAGGCAGACTTCCTGTAGAAGGTAGAGGGTAGAGCATTGTTGAAGATTTCATGCGAGCTTTGACGCGCACCCTGGCTACCTGTTGTCGAGGAATGCTCTGAGGTCATCGAAGAGGGGTACACATTGGTTGGAGAACTCCTCACCTAGAAAGATGGAACGATTGTCGTCGGTAAGGTGGGAATATAATTAATAGGAAATAATGAGACCCGTTGAGAGCTCGGACATGAGCGGATGGCGAGCAAACACAGCATCGTGAGAGAGTTGTCTCGGTCTTATCGAGCCGGTAAGAGACTAGTGACAGCAATACCGACCGCATAGATAGGCCCAAGTAGATTAGAGGTGACACTTCATAGAAGATGGGAAGGAAGAATGACTTCCCCCACAGAAGTTGGGACCCGACGTGGACTCATTCGGAAATTCCGCAGAATTCATGAAAAAACGTCACAAGTCCGCGACACAGGTTTCCACTAGGTGGTGACTCTTCTCTTATGATGTCACTAGAAATATCCTTCCGAGTTGGGAGCAGCACTGGACCGGTCCCATTTACTACAATATGCAGCTTCCGTCCTGCGCCTCCACAGCAAAGTGCTGCCGGGGAACACCAAAGCTAGAGCGACAAACCTGGGCGAAAGTTGTGGAAAGAGCGGTATGAGAAATTATAGTAGTACTTGACAATAAACCACAAGGCTATCAATTGAAGGAATAAAGTCAACCATAAGGGGATGAACTTGCAAGCAATCCATGTCACAAATATGAAGTTAACAAGTAGTACCTGAAAGCGCCATAGCTACCGACTCGATCACCGCGCATGTTTCGCTTGTGCCAACTCCACAAGTAGATAAACGTCTAGCTTAGTAGACTTCGACGGAGCGTGGGAATATGATACAACATGGCACGAAATAGGACAGGAAATGCGCACATGTGGTGGCCACCATGAAGGAATGCACTTTCAGTACTACTGACGCGCTGGTCTATATATGAAACCAATAATAAATATAGCCTCAATAGAGGAAACCATTGTGGAGTAGATCGGATGAGTTTGATAGCCGTTTTCCAGTTCTGCCCTGAAATTCGCCTTCTGTATTATTACGAGGTCTCTAATAGACCGTTCTTTGCATTACCGTTAGAATGACAATTATAACAACAAGCAGCCACGGGCTCTCCTCCTTCAGCTCCTTCACTATCCTATTTAACTGATGCCATTTATACCGCAAGTGGCCGGTGTGGTATCTCAGGAAGGACACTGCCCTCTGATGTGCTCTATCAAGATAAAGGGACATTACAAAACTAATACTATTCACAACTACAACACAACTCATTCGGTCGGAGTGTGGAAATACGATCAGCATTCAATATTTATCCGCAGCTGCTGCTGCCCACCAAAGCTGCTAGACGGACGTTCGCCAGCCCCTCTGAATGGCCTCTTCCTTCACCATCGCTCTCCACTACCCCACCCCCCAGCGTAGCCCTGATTGCCCTGATAGCCACCGCCAGTCTGTGGTTGCTGCTGCCAGCCACCCATTGCAGGTTGCTGCTGCCATCCACCGTCGTTCTGTTGCCAGTTGTTGTTGTTGTACTGCCCGGGGCCGCCCCAACTCCGATCGCCTCCGTTCCAGCTCTGATCACTGCCGCCCCAATCATTTCGTCTGGGGCTCCGAGATCGACTCCGTCTCCTCTGGATGCCAACACCATAGGAATCGGTAGCGCTCTCGACAATCCTTCTGATCTGGGCGTTCGCGAAGGCAGACACATTTCGGTAAGTGCCATCCCGGGCACCGGTGGCGAGACTGTCGGCCTCCAGGGAAGGTATGCGGCCCGCCAACACATCGTCCAAGTCGGCGATAGACAGCAGTCGTCGCAGCAAATCACCGATCCTGTCGTCCACAGTGGCCCGCTGAACCCAGGCGGTGACACCGTTCTCGAGCTCTGTTATAGATGGTAAGGTGGTGTGATCCTGGTCTTTGCCAAGGGCCATGTTTCGGGCCTCCTCCCAAGTACTAGCGTTCCTCACTGCATCCATGGCCGAGGCCGCCGAGCAGCCAGACAGCAGGATCCCTCGGATCTTGTCTGGGGCGCCCTGCTCCTCTAGGAAGGACCACACGCGACTAGAAGCTCTCTCAAGTGAGCAGTCGCAGCCCGGGCCCTTATTGACAGACCTAAAGCGTGTCTGCCTGAATGGCTCATGAAAGGAGCCCTTTCCTTTCCCCTTCCCCTTGCCGCTGCCCTTCCCTTTGCCTCCCTTTCCAGGAGAGCCTCTATGAGGTATCAGAAGCTCCTTAACAGCAGCGGTCACCACACTGCTGGGATTGCGGGCGGTTTCGATCCGAGATCGGTCGACTGCGGTATGATGGAAAATAAAGGGGACAGACAATGCAATTGGGACTTCGAACTTAAGGAATTTCTCGCAAGCCTCATCAAGGCCGTATTCTTGGCAGAACTCATCGATCATAACCATGATCATAACCACGCTCATCTCGGCCATGGCGCGCCCGCGGTCTCGCTGAAACGAAAAAGGATAATTTCGCGGCGCGTGACGGTACGAGAAAGAAGGGCGTACATCAGATATTTCCTTGAGCCACGCCACGAAACCTTGCTTCGGAGATTTGTTTCCACCAGTGCCGTGTATAAGGACTCTAAAACGCGGATGAAAAGCGTCGCGCGCCACAAAATTAATCGCGTACTGCTTAGTGGATAGTTCCGAAACGAGCCTTCCAGTAGCGTTATGCGATCCGTCGAGGTCCGTAAGGGTCGAATGATCCGAGAGAACAAGTTCCCAGCAGGAGTGGGCCGGTATCGAGCACCTGGAGTCGGAATCGCGCTCAGGTGTGGCCTCGTCGAGTTGGGTACCTCAACATGTCATCGCCGGTTTGACCTATCTGGTATTTGTCTACAAACTCATCAATCGCTACGAGAAGTGAGCCGGCGGGGGGCGTCTCGTTCGCGTATTGATAGTAGTTCGACGGCGGCTCCGTTGTGAACTGGACGACCATAAGTGAAGGGAAAAGAAGCCGTAAAATCGGGGGCCGCTGACTGCAGCACATCAATGACAACACCGACCAATGCTAAACTCAATGACAACTACCACTGGAAAACTTAAATCATATATTTCAACTAATCCCACCCGCGGTTAGATCGACGCGGAGGAGGCGCGGCGTCTCGGTTACCATAGCCCTGCTGAGTGGCCGGCGGTGGTCCCGATGCACCGCCTTTACCAAAGCCCTTACCAGACCCTTTGCCCATGAACGCCGGCGGACCTTGTTGAAACGAGGGACCGCCTCCCTTAGAGGAAGGGAACCTCTCCTCGTTGCCACCAAAGCGGCCTGCCATTGGAGGAGCATCAAAGCCCGATAGCGGCGGTCCTCGACCCGGAGGGGTGCGAGATCTCTCTCGAGCCTGTGGTGGGCGGCGCCTGTCCATAGGCCTGCCTTGTTGTTGCTGTTGCCCCCACTGCTCTTGCTGCTGCTGCTGCTGCTGCTGAACTTTCCCTGTAATAGTCTTCCCCCTTAGCTCCTTCATCACATACGCGCTGGGGTTGTGGCTGGACTTTAAGATGGCATGGTCCCTCGATGCCAAGGTGTAGACGATAGCGGCAACCTCGGTGCATGGCACGGAAAACTTAAGGGCCTTCTCGCAGGAGTAGTCCAACCGGTACTCCTCGACAAACTCATCAATCATAACCATCACCATCGCTACACTGAGCTCAGATATCGCCCGGGGCCGGTCTCTATCGGTGATGCGGTCGAGCCAGCCGACGATGCCGCTCTTGGGCGACTTGCTCCCCTCTTGCCCGTGTATCAGCGCCCCTGCTTTATTGAGCTCCTTGATGACCCGCGCTGGAGGGTTGGCTGCGCGTTCCAGCTGAAGGCCGGGAAGATCTCCGACGACCTGGAAGCATCCCTGGGCGCTGGCGCTGCAGCGTAGGGCTGTATCGCAGCTTCTGTCGAGATTGAAGCGCTCTACCAAGTCGTCGATTAGAAGAAGGAGATCCCCCGGAGGCGGGAGGGGGGATGGGACGGCGGCGGCGGCGACCATGGGATACTCAAATACTGACGAAAGGGATGCAGCCGATGGACCAAAACGCGGAAGAGAATCTGCCGTGAAATCAATAGCGCATTGCAAGTTTGATAATACGTTGAGGGGAGTCCAACAAGGAAGCCTTGAAGCGGCTCTAAACAGGTAGACTATGGCCGATGCTCCCACCAAGGCCATCGAGGCTTACCCTCAGTCGAGGCTCCATGGCCTCCCACTTGCCCAGTATCCGGTCCACGGCCGCCTTGTAGTTCGCCTCTGATCGGTATCCGTATCTGAGTTGGCCCTGGATGGCAGCCAGATCAGGTCCCAGACTAGGCCCTACGCTCGTCTCAGGGTCCCCTCAGCATCGGCCATGAGGTTCCTTGGTAGCTCGAAGGCATCAACAAGTCTATCTACAACTCTCTCGGCCTCATCCACCGTCACGTGACACGTACTAGCCTCCATAGGTTCCCGAATCAACCTCTGAAATATCTTCCAGATCGCCTCGCACGCCCATTCGATACCTCTATAGCGATATGATCCGACTGGTACTTCACAGGCTTCTTCCCATGCCGTTTTATCCCGCTGTACGGCTGGGCCGCGGCGAACCGAGACAGCTTGTCGTAAAGCAACCGCAAACACGTCAAGGCTTTCCGCTTGCGAATTCCGTTCCCTACAGCCGCCCTCGTTCCAACCCCTAGCCCTTCAGGACTCACCTGGCAGTTCCCCTATATGGTCCATAGCTGCCTCGAACCTATCTCCGAGGCCTGACTGTCCCGACCTCCCCGGCAAGCTTACCGAGGTAAAGCGATTTTCACCGCGGCTCTGGCACTGGAATGAGTCTCATCAGGGAGGAGCGAAGGCTGAGGACAAACCCAGTAAGGGTCGGCAGGAGCCACCAAAAGGCAGGAAGCTACCGTCGGGTAAGCATCCAACGCAGCGTTCATGAAGGCCATCGACCTCCCTAACTCGGCGGCCAGCTTGACGTTGGTCGGCCCCGCAGTGCCGGTCTCGAAGTTCTCCATATGCTCTATTATAATACGCATGTGGTCCTGACCCAGTACTCCTCGTGATCTGGGGAAGGAGCGGTAGTACCTTATAGTAGCTGGGGGAGTCGAAGATCTCTAGGGTTAGGTCAGGATCGAAACCATCTCCGGAGCCTGTCGTTGTCGAATCCGCGGATCGTCCTCGTTTCTTCGATACAGGTCGGCCGGGCTTTCGAGTGGCCCTGAGCTCGGGTTAGGAGGGCCTAGTGTTCGGCCTACTTGGGAGGGGTGGGCCGGTTCGCGGGAAGTTCACCGTAGAGGGATCGGAAGCGGTCTAGTCGAGCCTGGTTGTCGTCGATTTGCCACTTAAGGGCTTCGCCGTTTGGGTCTGCGATAGAGTGATTCAGAGCGAATCGGAGAGTGTCAGGCTACCGAGTTCCGATGAATCTTTCGCGGTGGGGCGCGTGACGCTACTCATTACAAAAATGCTGTCGCAGTGGCGTTATAGAGGAGACCATTTTCGCACCCCGGGACGCTGCTCGTAAAGGCCGGTGGAACGCGGTGAGCTCCAACGGCACGCAGGCGCTAGTTACAGCGGAGCGAAGCGATTCAGATTTGCCATTTTCAACCTGCGCAAAATCCCTAATTGGATTTGGCACTTTAGCAGAGGTATGCCCACACAGCTACCCCCATCCAAGCTCCCTCCTAAGGTCGACTTAACCCATAGGAGCTGCCTGGTCTCGGAGAACTCCAAAATAGCTTGTAACGATCCAGTAGTATTACGTTGGTTTCATTCAGAAACTAGGTATTAGGGACTTCAATGCGGATGGGGAAGATGGGCTAAGGTTTGGCGAGACTGCACTGGTGAGTTACATAGGTACGATTAATCGGTAACGTTAAACTGACATCCCTTTCTGGGCAGCTCTGAATTTACCAAAGCTACCTTTGGTTGGAGAAAGGCGTTGTACTAGTAGGATTCCTCGTGAATCTGAGCTCCAAATATCATATCTCGAAGAACGTCTGGCAAGGGTGCGCATTGACACGTCCGTACTAGAGCCTCTGGGACTGCTAGTATATAATAACTCTCAAAGCTCATATTGAAGAGGCGGCAAAATATTCCACTTGACAGATAGCTCATGAAGCACCCTCCTGCTGTATTAGGTCTCTACAGTCTCGCCCAACCCTACGGATAAGGTGTGGAGCTGTCTTGTAGAAAAGGATGATAACACCTGTGAGATAGAACAGTACAGTGTCTCACTTGACGGGGCCGGCTGATAGGTATAATAGTGCCGGACTACTACTTGGTGGAGATTGACGATACCTCTAATGAATGGGTCAAACCTAGGCAGCTGTTCGTGGCCCTTAATAACTCCAAAGCTGCACAATATAATCATATAAATATGTAATATACCCAAGTTGACCTATTTTGTATCTTAATCGATTTTATAAACAGCGTTGTAAAATACCGTTATATCGGACCTACCCAACATACACTTCCTTGCACAGTAGACTAGCCTACTTATCGCTCGCACTAGAGGATATCGAAAATGATATACACCGTCGGCGTTCACCAAAGGCCACCAAGAGTATTAATGTGGCACGTGGTTCATGTTGTATCGATGCGAATTCTAGAATCTAAAGCACCATCCTCGACCACGAAGAACAAGTACTTAATGTTAGTTACACGGGTAGAGTGTATCGTTATCATTACAGTGAAGCCCACAAGCCTAATATGTGGTTCATGGAGGACTTGACAGTATCCACCAAAGCTCAACGGGTGTGGGGATGGACTAATATAGGTAATATGACGAAGTCGGACGGAAGGTTACTTATTTCGGTTAGATAACGTCATAGTTGCCCCGCACAAGTCGGCAACGGAAGTTAATTATCCTTTGATAGCTCGTCAGTGTAAGATATATTCGCGAAGATACGCCGTGCGCACTCGGAAGATTTTAGATCTTGGCAAGCTTCAAAGTTCAGCAGCTTCTATATTGAGCTCGTCGGAGGCTGTGGGGAAGTTCCGTGAGCTGGCGTTTGATCGGGTCTGTCTGGCCGTGTCGTCTTATAGCCCCACGGAGCGGGAGCCCTCGGGACTGCAGGCAAGTCGATGCGACCAGCGTATCGTTGGTGACCGGTTGATTAGGTTAATGAGCACGACTTTGTGTATGTGAAGGATTGTCTGTGGGATATAGCAGGTAGAGAGAGGTGCGCACTGGGAAGAATTATAAGATACTTTGTAGGATGCGGGTTTGCGTATGGGCATAAGAAGGACTGTCTAGAGGAGGGGTGGATACCCACAAGGTGTCTAGTGAACCTTGATATGGTAGGTTGTGGAGGAAGACCCTAGTAGAGTGACGAACTTCTGGGACTGCCAACAATTAAGAAACGTTCCCTCAAACTTCCCTGCAAAGGAGAAGCCGCTTGGTAGCAGAATGATACACTTGAACGCCGTTGAATCCATAGAGGATTTTTGGTACTTAGAACCCATGTGAGGATTGGTTCATAATTGAAAGTTGGCATATGGTCTGAGGCGTTTTTGTTGTAGGTACGGACAGCCCGTAGAGGGGGGAAGACTTGGCAGTATGCAGTGATATACGAGGAGGACGCTCTAGCTGATGGAAAGAGGAAAATAATGTAATAGTGGCGGTCAGGTCATTAGTACAGAGGTCCGCATCTCTGTCAAATGGGTATGAAAATTCGAATCTCCGTGAAGCCATTACCAGGGATGTGTACACCACAGCAGGAGCGGTGGTGAAGGCCACCACCAGTTGCAGGTGGTGCAGATAAAAGTGGATAATCCATCAATGAAGGAATTTTCAACGAGCTTGTAGATTGCCAACACCAATGCCAAACATAATTGGCATTTCAGGGCGAAAATTGCGCACCGGGGAATAGTAGTAGGTGTATCTCTTGGATGGTGACGTCTTCCTCTTCTGCAGGGCTGCCCATGTTACTGACAAAGGAGCCGTTGGAGCTCCAGAATCGATAATCGTTAATGATAAGGGAGAGGATATCGCCTTACATCGCCACACGCAGCGGCATCATCGGAGCCGAACTACCAGTACTCGACCTGTGGCTCAGAGGGCGGCCGCGGTCGTGTGAGAGTTTCTTACTTTCCGAGTTGGTTGGGTTTCAAGACAATACGGGGCTGAGGCGTTCCTTTAAGATGTCTGTTGTTGATGATGATGATGATGTTCTGTCCCGTTGTAGCTCTGTCCAAGAGTTCTTCCTTCCCTACAAGCACAGAGCAGCGGTGGTGATTCAGAGGTATATAAGGGAGCGATGGAAGTTGAAGGAAAGTGGTGGGAAATGGTTGCCGATATAATGGTGATAATTGCCTGTGTTGGTTAGCGACTCTCCCGTGGTGGATAGAGTACGGGGTGAACTGTAGGGAATCAGTGCCGTTAGAGAGTAGGATGAAGGCGGCTGTTGTTATACAGAGGAGGTAGGAAGGGAATTGTGGACAGAATGGCAGATGTGTGCCATACTATCGTACCCCATCAGAACTGCCTTTGATGTCATCTTATAAGCCTTTAGGTAGCTAAGGCTCCGATGTCTCTGCCGTCTGTCTTGATGTCCTGTACTATATTAATTTGGTCTTGCCTTTTACTAATTAGATCTCGAATAGGAGTACAGCATTTGGCTCCGTTCGCATATGCAGCTCATCCCGAAGATATTCACCGCCGTATACTGTGTACGCTCGAAATAATGTACTGTGGTGAAGGCCACGAAGCTGCATTCGGTCGGGCGGCGAAACGTTAGTAGCTCAGGACTTATGAATTTCAATATTTGTGTCGCAGTAATGCAAGTATCAGGTTCCGTTGGTATCTTCACGAGCTTCTAGCCACGAGGCGGATGCGGTATCTAAGGTAGATCTATGAATTTCACCGCTTGCCCCGCAGCACTCGGCAGGTACTATGAACAGCATGGTGAATTGATGCCGTACGATGAACAACGGAGGAGGCAGCCTTTGGACTTTGCCCGGAGAAGACAGCTGATGTAAGTGTCTGATGGTTACAGCCGGTCACGTTTTCCTAGGACGGAATCATGTACAAAGCTGCAGAGATGGTTCCGAGCAGTACGACGAGATCGACAGATGGTAGCTCAGTTGGGTTTTTTTGTCGGTTCTTTTTTGCATTCCCTCAGTCTGACGGCGTCCGTAACAAGCTAACACTGTCCTGGGACCTTAGCAGCATGCGTGCAGTTCGGAGGGGGTCTATGAAGGCCACATTGTGAGTCGCTGTGATGGGTTGTTCTATTTGATTTGGCTGGTCTTAGTATTTGTCGCAGAGCAAAGAAGGTGGCTACGAAGGAAGAAGCAAAAATGAGGTAGCGATTAATCATGGAGTTCGTTTCTGGAGATGGATACCTTAGGTCGGGTCCCGAGGCCAAACGACAGCGAACAGTGGTAGCGTATCGCATCGCCTTATTATCAGGTTTAAGCGGTTCCAATTTAGGATCCATCGTGGTTCCTCTCGACTCCAAGCTACTTCTCTGTACTGTTTGAAGAGGTAAGGCTTCCGGGTGAATCGACTCCTGTGATGCTGTTCCAGGATGCGGCTGAGGCAGCTCCACATCATTCTGAAGAGAGAGGGAGGTAGGCCACTTTGTTGGTGGGATTAGGTAATCGCTCGATTGTTGCGATTAGTTTCGGCAACAGCTACTATCTTGCCGCCGCCATATACCGTACCTGCTAGTCGAGCTCTTCTTTCGCCAATGCGATCGACTCTTGGGGCGATTCTGATAGGAGAGCGGCTTCATATAGTCTTCTCAACAACGCTTTTTTACTTTACGTATTTAAAGTTACTCCTCTTGTGCTTGATGATTTCGGACCACAAGGCTGAACGGCAGACCGAACTAACCGTAAAATTTGTTTATTTTGCAGCAGCCTGAGGCGATCGGGATCTATCAGAGCGTTGAGGAGGGCCAAGACGGACAGTCGTCTAAGGCTGTCGTCGGTGAGTTGCCTATCTCAACTGCTGCCTTTGTTACTCGGCATCAGGTATCTGCGGAGAGCGCATCCTACCAAATAGAAAAGCAGCGGGAAGCTGGTGAGCTTCCTCTTGCATCTCCTTCTTACGCCGTTTTGTTCAGACTTGGTGGATGAGGTTGCCTGTGGGACAGCGGTGGTGCTACGAGGAAGCCCTCCTCGACTGGATGGGCCTCGTCTTGGGGTAGGCTTCATTATACCTTAGTAGGCCTATGCGTTGCTAGGTGAAGGTCGTCCAGAGGAGGTTGGGAAAGCTGGCCACTGCAGGGCCTGATATGGAGTGCATTGCTGCTGTGCTGCCCAGCTTAACTGTGAAGGGTGAGTTCTGGCGACAGCCATGAAGGATTATCCCATACTAGGTCTCTATGAGGAGAGGGTCGGCCATGCTGTCGAGGAGGGAGACCGCTATCGCCCTGAAGAGCGAGAGGAAGAATGCAGAAGTCTGGCGAGTGGGGTGTGGATGGCAGCGGTGAAGGAGGTCTCCGGCCGGTACCGGGCGACTATACTTAGCGATATGTATCGGGAGGGCAGGTGAGACAACGGGGGCATGGTGGGAGGCGGGATGGCTGAGTTAGAGAACGGCAAAAGGAAGAGGAGGAGAGTGATGAAGGGGATGATAGGTCGATGAACGGAGTTGCCGAAGAGGGAGATGTTGAAGTAGGAGGGGCTAATGAGATATTGTTATCGGTTGGTATCAGGAGGTCCCAGCTGAAGAGTCGTGGCATTGTAGTAGCCTTGCTGAGGAGCTGCCAGAGGTTGAAGACACCATATGCCTGGAAGAAGCGTACGATGGTGCTTTATTTTTTGCATAGTCGATCGTGGTCTGCAGGGCCTGTCCTGTGGTCGAGTCTAATAAGGCTCCACGACAGGTGCTGCCTCCAAAGCTGCTCCTTCCCGGCCCTCCAGTACGCACTAGATTGGAGCTCTTGGCTCATCCTGCTTTCGGGCGTAGCTCCCTGTACTCGGTTTACTCAAGCAGGATACGATGAGGATCGGCTATCAACCTCGGAAGAATCTTTGAGCCGGCCAAGGGAGATGGCCGGGCTAATTGAGGTAGCTGAAATATGCCTCTTCCATGAAGGGTCTTATTGACCGTCTTTATTGGCTTTGAACCTACAGCTGTCGACGACCGTGCTTGTGTTAGTCACTATTGTTGCGTTAAGTGTTGGTAACGGCTTCACCCGAGGTTATCACTAGGAGGACCTCAGGGATGGTGGCAGAGTTTATGAAACTCCCCCATGGGACTCACGAATATCCGTTTCGCATGTAGAGGAGGAGTACTCTAGTATCTCACCTACCTCTTGCTCGCTGTATAGTTGACGATGTGAGCCACCGCTGAAAATTAAGGTACTTAGCTTTCGGACGCTGACACGGTGGAAGCTGTGGGTAACAGCTGAGGGTTGGACATCCCTGTTGAGGCTCGAATGCTTGAGCTAGAGCTGCGTAGAAGTTCAATGCGAAATGCTGTCCAGAATGTTCATGTTTCTGTATAATCGAAAGGATTAGTGGCAGCAGAGCGCGTCACAAAAATTGATAATGCGCGTCACGCAACATTTCGGTGAAAGTTTCCCCTTAGTGAGGGGAGGTGAGTGGTTCAGGCAGCGTGCTCTCCCTGATTTTGGGCACCAACCAGAATACCTCAGTGGTTGAGTTCCACGAGGAAATCATGGCGCTTATCGAACACGGGGTTTATATTCTTTGGCGGCTTTTGAAGATCGATGAGCGGCGTGAACTTAATAGCCGCGGCAATCTTCCAGCTGTTCGATTTCTGGTATCGGATTTTTTTCCTAGAACGGATTCCTATTGGCCGGGTGACTTATTAGTGCTGAAATACAATTCTCATAGGCAGTCCTAAGTACCACTCTCTCCATCCATCAAGCCTTCTGCTTTATCCACCTTCCTCACCATGCTGCGGCGTCTGCTACCAGCTGCTCACCATTTACTCCGACCCCGGCTTTACGCTAGTGAGCTATCTAGGCCACTCGTTCTGCAATCGGCAAGGCGATTCTCGAGTGCCCCGAAGAGCTTTGAGGTGACGCAAAGCTCAAGCTGGTTGCGCATCCTCAGATGTGCAGTTTAACCTGGACGATTCAAAGACTGCCTTTCAATGGAAGTCCACGGGGGAAGTCTTCCGCGGCTGGCTGGTGCTCAAGCTGTGCACCTACAACTTTGTTATTCGTAACGCGGAGACGCTGTGAGCCTGCTACCGCGCCGATCGACCTGGTATGCCTGCGGAAGGTACCGGACATCTCGAAGGCTCCTGGGCGAGGGTATCACCAATGGCATCGTCAGAAGGACTTTGTTCGCCCACTTCTGTGGCGGGGAGAATGAGCGGGAGATAGTCCCGAGACTGCGGAAGCTACAGGAGGCCGGCGTCGCGGGTGGGCCGCCCTGTTTCAGGTGGATGCACAAGCTTACTTGTCAGCTATTCTGGATCCTGTGGACGAGGCTGATATCTCCAAGACGGTGCCGAGCTCGGATATGATGGGGCCTAGCGCACCCGATAGAAGTGATACTATGCAGGCTAGAATCTTCGACTATGAGGGGGAGAAGAGGTAGTACCTCTCGGGTTGCTTGGCTGATTGTTAGCCTATATGTTTGCGAGGTATATGTTCCATATTTTAGTATTACTCATACTTATATTTACTTATATTATATATTTTATATTATATGTATTTTACTTATATTTATTAAGTCTCATGTTTTACAGCGATTCTTGACACTTCCAAGTCCTTCAGGTGTGACTCTCGAGTGGCCCTCGTTGAAACGGCAATTTCCACAGTTCATAGTGCCGTAGAGGGCAGAGGGATTGCGGCCATCAAAGTCTCCGCTATGGGTAGACTCAAGGATCTTCACCGCTACGTATGGTGTCACAGGTGCACCTGTATTGCTGGAGCGCATGTCAAATGCTATCAGAGAGCTCCAGGCGTTCTATGGCCGCCTCTGTGAAGGCCCGGCATGCGTACTTTCCTATGAGGAGTTCAGCAAGGTGGGCAGGGGCTCCTAGGGGGCGAGTATGATTCTAGGTGGAAGGAAGGATTCCTTATGATGTTACTGATGCTTTCATTTGCTAGGGTTGGCTGGCAATGCATGACGTTGATGAGGAGGAGATAAAACGAAGGTTCGATAAGCTGGATCACAATGGTGATGGTACAATAGACCTTATAGATTGGATTAATAGTATGACGCTTATGGACCTATCTGAGGTGGGTGCGTCGCCCCTCACCAGCAGTATATCTAGAGGAAGCCATAGTAGTAGTAGTAGTAGGCAGGAGTTTATTCACTTGCAAGCGACGACCTTTCAGTCGGCCCACCATGTGCCTTTCGTTTCGGCCGTCGCTTCTCCGCTCTAGGATTCAGTCCAGTCTACCGTATCTACCGTACTGCAGTCTCCATTGTATTCGATAGAATGCTGCCACGGTACAGCGTAGCCTCCTCAGATTGTGCAGAAATGCCGAAGTCGAGGCCCCCTGTCCGAGGCGGCCCTGACGCAGGATGAACTACAGCTGATGCGGTGAGAATTTATATTGCTGGCTGCGGAGCCATTTCTTTAGGGCCATGCTGAAGCGAGTCGACGCGGTCTGCAAGGCGGCGTATGATAGTAAAGTGAAGTTGCTGATAGACGCTGAGTGGACAGCGGTGAGGAGGAGGCTGTCGGTGGTGGCAGGGAGCAAGTGCTCAGATACAGCCGGCGATCGATAATGTGGCCACAAACATGATGAGGAAATATAATAATGATGAGAATAGGGGGTGAGAACATAGTCGTCTTCGCGCGCCACGAAAATACTGCCTGCTATTGCCATATCTTGCTCAGCTTGTTACCAAACTTGCATCCTCCTCCTCAGTCCCATAGTGTACAACACTTATCAAACCTATCTCAAAGATACCTATCAGAGAGTTCATAGGGACATAGAGATGGCAAATAGAGCGGTGAGACTCTCGGCCCATCTTCACTAGACAATCGCTATCAGGGCTACTCTTTTGCGTGTAAGGTGGTGCGGGGAGCTTATATAGTAAGTGAGAGGGCGAACGCTGAGAAGGAGGGCAGGTAGCTTGCCTCCCTTGGTGATGATGAAGGTGTGGAGTCAGAGAATCTCCAGTGTGCGATACGTACGAGGCGACCACGGCATCATATCACTCGGTCATCGAGGATCTTCTGGACCATCCCTCGCAGCCTAGTATGATAATAGCGAGCCACAACGCGGACACTGTTGAGTTCGCAGTGAGGTAAGCGCTGGTGGAAAAATATAGGAAAATTTTCCCGTAAGATTATTTTCCCATCCTCGGTTTCGTTGATGACGGCCCAGAGTGCACTCTGGAGGCCACGAGTTGTTCGCTACCACCACAGCGTTCAGTAAATCTCTGAGCCGACTCCGGCGAGTGGAAAGAGAGCTTAGCTAGTTCGCGTCGTCGCATCTGCTGTCCGCCACACCTACTTTTCAGGAAACTTCACGAAATGTCATCACCGATGCGGCGGGATAATGTGATGTTCGCTCAACTGTATGGTATGGCCGATCCTATAACGTACATTCTTGCAAAGGAAGGATATAGAGCGTAGGAAGCAGGAGGATCTTGACGGGAAATCTTCAGAGTGCGATAAGATACAAGTTGGTTCCTTATGGGCCGGTCACCAATGCAGTGCCATATCTGATCCGCCGGGCACAGGAGAATAGCGCAATGCTCGGTAACTATGTCTCGATAATTCCCTCGACCCTATTTCCTCAGGCACTCCTGCAGTGGTGAAGGAAAGGGAGCTGCTGCTCGCTGAACTTTGGCGTCGCATAACTTCTAGAAACTAGCTAATCGGTCGTTGTCGTAGTACAGTAGTGTGGTTAGGTATTTTTTTGCTTTCTTTCTTTTTTCATATTTCCTGTCCCAGTGTGCGTACTATTAACGCCACCAGTCTTGCAATGTTTAGCATGCCACTTCGCCGTTTTGTGTTGCTGTCCCCCCGGAACTTCCCTGCAGTGTTCTCCCTCTTCGTCTCTGCTCCCGAGCCTCCTACGGCTCGTTAATGCTGAGCGCAGTTGTACGCAATGGTAGCCTTGGAGCTTGTCTCCTCGCTGCCCCGTCCCTCCGACACTTCTCGACGGTTCGGCCTCACCCGGTAAGCGAGGGCTTTGGAGCGCTGCGTGACGCCAGGTGCTGGTCAGTTGCGCTTCGACAACCCTGAAGTCGCATTCCGGACCAAGTCCACAATGGAGGTGTTTCGTGGGTTGGTGGTCCTTAAATTGTGTACCTTCAATACCATAGTGAAGAATGCAGAGATGCTGTAGTGGAGCGAGGAGCTAGTATTTGATCTTGGAATCATATTGATAGGTATAAGACATCACAGACAGTCCTCGGCAGCTCTATCACCAACTGGGCACTGAAGAAGACGTTCTTTGCCCATTTCTGCGCGGGGGAGACCGAAAAGGACATCGCCCCTACCATGAAGAAATTGCGGGAGACAGGAGTCGGTGGTAAGCTCGACAAAGACGCTTTTCGCCGTATGGCATTCCGAAATCTGCACTTCCTTCCGCGGTGCAGTTCTCACACCGATTGTTGAAAAGATTGCGTTTTCTTGGGCCGAACGCTTCTCAAATTTCTTAAGTTGGACGCTAGGACTGCTTATGAGCGCCAAACAACCGCTGCGGTGCTGCCACATGCCACGCCGTTATCCCTAGTGTGGATAGGTATCCTCGATTACGCCGCAGAGGCAGAGCTATCGGCTCAGTCCAAGAAGCCTGATGCGATGGGAGACGCCCCTGATAGAACCGATTTCATGCATGCGAGGGTATATGACTATGAGGGAGAGAAAAAGTAGGTCTTCGTACCACACTTTAGTTGTTCTTGCTGTGACAGCGTTATAGGCGTACCAAATTGCTACCTGCGTTGCGTGAGCGAAGAGGAGCATTTACTAGTATCGATCATCATGATCGAATGATTCCACCACACAAGGTTTTGCAGCAGCAGTCCCTTGTGGTATATTACTCCACACATTCTCAACTTCAGTGCGCCTGGGTATCGCGCAGCCTAATATTCCCATCATTCAGAATCCGTTGCTGTCCGGTAGTCTGAGCAGTGTTCTCTAACCATCAGATGCGATGCGAGAGTCAGAGTTTTTGAAACGGCATTGCTCGCTGTTCACAACACCACTCCTGAGGAAGGCTTCGCAGCTATCAAGTTATCTGCGTTGGGTGCGCGCCACTCAGTGGAGGCCGCTGAGACCCAGTATTGATGTGGCTCAGGTGCACCGGTTCTGTTGGAGCGGATCTCCACGGCGATGGTTGAGATGTCGGCTTTTTATGAGCGTCTCGGCGGGAAAGGAGATGGTGGCGAACTGACGTATGATGACTTCAAGAAGGTCAGCTTAACGAGACTCTCACCAGAGTGGTAGCCAGCCACTCGCTGGCTTGTTTCGACTATTACACGCTTCCGAGATGTCTGGGCCGATTTCTCCTTATGGCCGAGAGGGACTCGGAATTCCTAGAAAATAATTCCGGAAATTTTAATTTTATTGTCGGAAATTCCAAACTTTCCGTTGTTGGATTTTTAACACCACGACTCGTAGTCCGTAAGTCTTCACTGCTCTTTGCGATCAGGGGTGGCTGAATTTTTTTAATGAGCCTGTTGGAGGGGAGCAGGAAATACGTAGAACATTCGATAAGTTGGATGTTTACCATGATGGCTCCATCGACTTGGTGGACTGGACATGCAGTATGACATTAGTGGACATGTCGGAGGTGAGCAGCAGCAACACCGTCCACAGTGCCGATTCCCGACTCTACCACATTCGACTATGCTGCTCCTTAATATCCTATCGATCCGACCGCAACCGTCGCTGTTCTCTCGACCTTTATAATGGCAAATACTGTTCGTGCCTAGTTGTTCTACTTCTGCGTCGTCCCACAGTTGTATTGGGATTCAGATGGTAAAGGAGTGTAAAGAGCACGGTCCCCTGTACCATGCAGCACTCGATGAGGAGGAGCTTGAGCTTATGAAGTAAGCCCTTCTATTGGCGGTTTTCGCCATAATGGTACAGCGCTGCTACTGTATTTGATGCGCTCGCGACCTTGCTAGTATATAATATACTATTTTATATATATAATAAATGCATAATTATAATATGGCAGTGTATTTTTTCTCGAAATCGTCTTCGCTCCCGAACATTTGTACCTGACCGCACGCCCACCTTAAAGCACTGGGTGATATGAGGAAGTTGCCCTCGGCGGCGCCTCGTCCTCTCGCCGGCACGACCGAGACCATCCTCAGGAAAAATATTACCAATTATCCACCCATATTATGTCTCAGGGCCATGCTCCACCGTGTGGACATGATTTGCGAGAAGGCATACAACCTCGGTGTGAAAATCATGATCGATGCTGAGTGGACTGCGGTAGGTCGGTGGTGGCGGGGAGAGGTGGATAAAGTTCGCAGATTCAACCGGCGATCGACAATGTGGTGGTCCATATGATGCGAAAATACAACAGAGATGCAGAGAAGGGGTGAGCTACGATTATCAATTACCGCGCGCCACGAAATTACATCAGCCCGATTGTTTTTAACACCTTCCAAACGTATCTCAAGGATGCGCGGTTCCGGGTGAACCATCACATGAAAATGGCCGAGCGGGAGGTGAGTCGGCGCGGACTGCGCCTTCCCGGACTATCCTCTTCAGGGCTATCAGTTTGCCTGCAAAGTGGTCCGTGGCGCCTATATGGTAAGCGAGCGTCTGAAGGCTGAGAACGAGAACAGGTAGATGATACCGCTATCGGCTGTGTACTGCTGCTGCTCCTCTTCAGAGACCCACCGGTGTTCGATACCTACGATGAGACAACTGCGTCATGTCACGCTGTGATAGAGGATCTCATTAACCACCCCACTGAGCCGAGCATAATGGTGGCAACACATAATGAAGATACGGTCAATTTCACTGTCAAGTGGGTGGTGCATCTGCAACCTGGCCAAAAACTAAGGTCGTCGTATAGGACCGTACAAGAGTGTGCAGATCCGGAGAAGCGACAAGAGCGAGTTTACTTCGGCCAGTTGCTCGGAATGAGTGACCCCATCACTTTTGTTCTGGCCGAGAATGGCTACAAAGCGTAGGTGCGCAGTCTCTATTTAACTACCATGGTGAGTTGCAGTTACAAGTACGTTCCCTACGGCCCCGTTAAGGACGTTGTGCCTTACCTCATTCGACGGACGCAGGAGAACTCGACACTACTAGGTAGCTCCCAGCAGCAGCAGCCGATACATTCATGGCTGTCTTGGCTTAGGGACACCAGCGGTGGCCGAGGAGCGCAGGATGCTGTTCACCGAGTTCAAGCGTAGGATTTTCCGCCGAGAGCACGCCCGCAAGATAGACTCCTGAGGACTACCGTGATCCGACTTCGACTTAGTGACACTTTTGCGTACAGCATTAAGCAACTACTTGTAACTACTTTTACCTGTCCGGTCATCGTCTATTGCGCGCCATCGTGAGCGCTCGATTTTCGAACTCTTATTTCCATCCAAGCGTCGATCGTAACATTGCGTGATCATTTTCGGTTGGGAATCTCCACAGTGTGATACAATGGCATTCAATCTTTCCCTCAAAGAGTCCAGCTCGGCAAAGCGAGCTCGGGTAACAGCAGCTGCCAGCAAAGCGTCCAAGCCGGCCTTCTCGGTGGCGGACGCTCCATCAGAGCCCTCGGACACGCCCACGGAACCGGCCGCACCCGAACTAGGTGAGCACCGTCGCTGGAACTACACGTCACTCCCGAGCCAGATCTTGATTCCCTTGCTGAGCTGCGGGATGATGGCTGCACCCTCGCCGATGCCGGGGAGTTCCGAGAAGCCATCTCTTCGTGGAGTAGGATAGTGAGGGCTGGCAAGGCCGGAGCCGACGTTCACAATTGGATTGCACAGGTAGGCTGTCCCCATCTACTTTGCGTGCATGCCGCCGGTGATAGGCCTATATGGAGCTAGATGAGGATTGGCGTGCAGTTCACCATGCGGAGATTGCCTATACTGGAGACCGAGGGTACGCCCTCACCTACGCCAGAGCTTTGTTTAATTATGGCGAGCTGGAGAAGTGCAAGGACATCATAGACGATAACGTGGATACTGCGACACAGGAGGATAAGAAAGGTAGGTCGTGGGTTCGATTCCCGGTCGCGTCGTTTTTGATTCCAGATATGATTTCTCTGCTTGCGGACGTCGGCAGGCTATCGTCGCTTGTCGAGAAGGACATGGCCGAGCATCACCGTGGTGTGGTGGTAAACGGGCGCACCGTAACGATGCCCTTCTGGGAGACCGCGCAGAGAGTCGACTACGACGAGGAGGGCCGGCCGCATGTCAAGGCGCCGGAAGAAGCCGGCAAAAGGACGTCAGACGACACTCACGATGTTGACTGATAACGTTTCTATCATTCGCCTGCTGCGATGTGTTGGTCAAAAATGAAGTTTTCCGAGGTTTGAGCAGGCATGTACTCCCCAGCCAGCAGCTACTACGATGAGGGTGGTGGTATGCCTTGCGCGGACAACTACTTCGTCACCTACTTTGATCCCGTTCAGTGCATGAACGTCCCAATAGCCCCACAGGTAGGAGCAGCCTCCCCCTTCTCTTCCTCCTCGGTCCAGTGTGTAGCCTCTTCTCAGGCTCTGGAGGAGCGTCGTATAGCGATATGGCTATCCTGGTTCATAGGGACATGGTCTGATAACTATGGCAACTTGGTGCATGTCGAGGTGAGATGTCCAACAGGGATTCTTGATTCGGTCTTCTTTCTTTGCTTATGGTTTCTGTCCTATTGATTCCTACCGACGCTTGTTCCAGGGCAACGTGTCAAAGTGCAAGCATCTCTACTACAGCGTGGTGAATGTTACAAAGAGGAAGGTGGTGGACAGTGGCATGATCTACTTCGACCTTTACACCTATAAAATCCACCTTGACCACAAGTTCGAGCTGGACACTGATTTCTCTGACGATCTCACAGTACGATGGCGCCCTGTGAATCCAAGCTCTGCTACCTGCCCACTCTGGACGCACATTGAGAGGCTTGACAGATGCGCCAAGTGGCACGTGTTGAACGACATGGAAGTCAGCCGAGTGGGTGGAACCTCATCTGCAGACCTCTCTCGCACCGCCCAGTTTCAGAACAGTAATGTGGAGCGTTATTTGATGAACAAGACTAAGGAGCTCAAGGAGGCCTTCCCGTCAGCCAGCAGCAGCTCTCCGTCTGCTGTTCTGGAGCATGCCGCTGCCAGCAGCGATGCCACAGCCCATAGCTCGCCTGAAGTATCTTCGGAAAATAATGTCAATGAAGTAGGGTCTTCGCTCCTGTAGCTTTGTGCCAAATTGGCCGTTTTCAGTCGGCGTCTGCGAGGCCAACGGTAGCGCCGGCAGAGGCTGAGCCGCCAGCTACCGAGTAAGACGTGGATTCGATGGACTTAGAAATGATCGTGCCAGGTTAACTAAAGTACCACCAGTCAGCAGTGCCGTGGCCGATTGGAGGAATGCGCCCAGCACGAAGCCCGAGAAGCCGGTGAATCAAAAAAAGCACTCAAACGAGCGGCGTCCTCGGAAATGGGACCGACATCGAGACGCTAGCAGCCGAGATCGGTGGCAGTGGTGGGACTACTATCAGGGCTAGCAAATCCCTTCGTATTCTGATCGATTTGTCAAACATCGGTTTGGTTTCTACCTGCCCTCCCTGTTTCGTTGTCACACTGCTGGAGTTGACGGGGCGCTTCAGCATCTTGCGCGTCGGTGCATGAAAGCTGATGGTTGTGTTTCTTCTGGCGCAAAAATTCCGCAGCTGGTGGGAGGAGGAATCAGAGTCCTCATCGAGTTCAGAGAGCAGCAGCAGCGATGAGGAAGGGGGAGCCGATGAGCTTCCAACCATTCCTGTTCACGGTGCGATGCTTCTGCATCGCTCCGCAACAACTTGTCAGCTTCGCATCCCCAGCGCCCCGCGGGCCTTCCAGCGGCGCTCGCCGTGTCGCCAAGGCGGCCTTCGTTCGAAGACTGGGAAGTTGGACCTATACTGTCGTTCAGTGATGAAGAGGAGGAGGACGAGAAAAATGACATGACTCCGCGCGCAAGTCTATTCCCTGTGTGGGCATGTAGAGAGCAATCAACAGGTCGCCGAAGAGCCCCCAGCTGCCGTGTGGCTCGCTCGTCGAGAGTATGCTAGTTCCCTCGGCTTCGAGGCGTCTGCAGCAATCGAGGGTAGCTGTGGTGGTGATGTGACAATTGGCCACATTGACGCCACAGGCTCTGCCGACCTGCCAGCACCTCTGGCGCGCTTAATTGACACTTGCCTCTCGAATCCACCCCTGCCGCCTGGCTGGGAGGAGTCCCGATATGAAGATGGAGTTGATGGAGATGGAGTCGTCTACTACTTCGATCCTATCGCCAGTAGCTCTATGTTATCGCTCCTCAGTGAGATGGCAGGCTCTTCAGACCAGAGCACATGGGCTCATCCAATCGACGCCGCGGCCAAGCTGGCAATGAAGTGGGTGCGACAAGCCGAGGCTAAACGCGAGGCTGATGCGGCAGAGGAGCTCACGGGAGTCCTACTGGAAAATATCAATCGGTCACGACTGCAAGGCCCTCTCTTTGACGTGACTTCAGTGCGTTCAGGTTCGCTGAGGAGGTCGCATCGACACCGGTGGAGTGGTCAGGGCCCTATTCTCTACCGGACGGTGGCCTCGGCTACCTCCACGCCAATAGTGGGAGAGTAGTCGCATCTTCCCCAGTGCAACTGGGAGGCCTTCGAGCAGGTCACCAAGCACCATCCGGTCTCCCTAGCTGTCTACAAGGCGCAGATGGCCTCTTGGCTCTTCTGTCAGGCCTCCTCCTTCCCCGCCTCCCCATTGCCCCTCTCAGGCGTGTACTTCGGAATTCCTGCACCTCCTCGAGAATTGATGGGTGAAGTGTATCAAAAGATTTTTCAAACTTTAAAACCAGCGGAGTCCTTAGAGCTTCAGCCTGGCCAGGTCCTTCTCATTAGCCCTCAACCCATATGAGATGCCATCTTCAGGACACCAAGGCCACCCAGGAAGCCTCCTCTGATATCGACGCCAACAGTACGGCTGTTTCGAGCGGCCCTTCGTGAGGAATTCGTGGCACCCGTTTGGCATCGCTCCCTGCCTTCAGGCCCACCATCTCTGTGCCCGCGTGTCCCCCTTCTGAGCAGCTGCCTCCAAAGGAAGGGAGAACAGACGCTCTCGAGTATCATCAGTGTCGCTCATCGAGCACTCCTCCTTGCAGGTTCACGTTCGCTGCAGAAGCTTCGGAGGAGGCTCAACCCGTCCACGACGCTTAACTATACATGGTCCAGCATGAACACCTCCTTTCTGTCAGCTCCTAACGTGTCGTGTTGTAACCCTCATCCAGATTCAGAAGCTTCGTATAATTCGCTTTTTATGGAGTATCGTGTGGCAATCGACTTGGGCAGCGGCCTGACCAAAATCGGCTTTGCCGGCAATCCCGTCCCCGATTGTGTGATACCCAGCTTGGTCGCTACGCCCAATGGTGACTCAAGCCCAACAGGAGAGTAGCGTCGGTCTCATAGGAGCTTGCCTCATAGTCCGCTTCCTTATTCAGTTACTATATAGGGAAATTCGCGATGAAGTACAGTCTTCAAGACTTTACAATCATTCGACCTTTGCTGTGGTCAGGTTGCGCCTTTTTGACGCCGGTTACTCTGTGCGGTCCCTGATACGGGACGGCCGGGTGGAGGACCTTAGTGACCTCGTCCTGTTCGTGGATTCCTGTTGCCGAGACTACCTCAAAGTGGACCCGATGGACTGTCATTTCTTTTTTGTTAAGTCCCCCTGTTTACCCTTGGTTATCAGCTCTATTCTCAGGCCCTTCCAGCGATGAGCTCCCCCACCGACCGATCCCAAGTAGGCTACCACCGATCGCGACCTCTCATAGATCTCCCCATCAGTTCATGCGGTCGCTGATGACATCACTATCGCCTCTTTCCATCACCATAGTTGATCAGTCAGTTGCTGCATTGTTCGCTTCAGCTGGTCCTGATTGCAGTCCAGGAAGGCTGACGGGTATCAAATCTTGTTGTGCGTGTCGCTAATACGCGTCCTCGTCGAGGTACCATAGTCGACATCGGTGAAAATCTTACCAAAATAATGTGCCTCGTGAGATTCGAACGCGTGACATCGTCGGCATTCCCCAGTCCAGGTCGACGGATATCTGGTTTGTAGCTCGGTCAAGGAGGAGGCCATTGGTGGCGCACAAATCTCTGAGATGATCAAGCGCCATTTAGAAGCCCGTCAAGAGTACACATGCTTCTCGATAAGATCGGCCAATCACTCTCATCAGATTCAAGCCTTTGAGTGCACTGCGGCGCCGTGATCGAGAGAAAGCCATCACGTCTGCTGTACAGAAGATCAAACACGGCAGTTGCTATCTTGCCGCCAACCCCGTGGACGAGGCCCTGAGATTAGATGAAGGTGCCCCTTCATAATACGGCGTCCCAGGGTGTTCTAATCTGAAACTTTCAGATGCAAAGCTAGCTAGGAAGAAGCAGAGGAGCGAGGCCTACGGCTGGGAGTACTCCGTATGCTATGAGAGATTCATTGCCCCCGAGATACTATTCGAGCCGGTAACATGAGCCGTACCGTCACTGCTTGCCTACAGTCTTGCAGTCAATCGCTTGTGGGGTGGAGAGAGATGCCACTCCACTGCCAGTACTGGTCGATGACGCTATTCAAGCTGCCCCTATCGATTACAGGGCTAAGCTATACTCGGTAAGCTGGTATATCTTGTCGGTATATCTTCGAGCTCTCTCAGAACATCGTGCTATCGGGGGGTTCGACTATGTTCACAAATTTTGATCGAAGACTCAAGCTGGAACTCAAGGCAGGCGCCACCGTGGAAATGGTATATTGCCCGTTGCAATGGTGCAGTTACTGACGGCAGCCCGCCACAAAGCTAACCGTCCGAGCAACATAGGTATCAAATCAACAGGGCAGAATGCAGTGTGGCTGGGAACGAGTCAGATCGCCCAACAGGTGAAGGGAACAACAACCAGCACAGTCGGCGGCTCAAAGGTCTTTACTGTCAGGCCGACTTTGATAAACCAGCCATGATGCGAATTAAATTCGAGGAGTTTGTTAAATTTGGTGTCCGATATGAACAGACACTTTCCAGCATGCAGGAGAATATGGGCTTATAATATGTTTCTGCCACATCATCATTCAGCAACATAAAGCTTGCGTTCGCGAGTACAAGACTTGATAACGTGATTCAAAGTGATGTCAACCTTACATTATTAACGATAGACCTTTTCTTTATTCACCGTGCTAGTTTGTTTACCAGTGAGGCGGTCAAAGTGTAAAGCTGTAATACTCGCCGTCATTGCTTAGTCCACTCGGTCCCCGAGGCATGTCTCCAGGAACGCGAGGGTAGCCGAGAGGCAGACTTGTCATGTTGACAAGTCAACAGAAGCTGTCGAACAGTCCTTCTTCAACTTCATTATCAACGCAAGCATTTTATCGGATTTAGGCGAGACTATAATGATGCGATTGAAATGCCGTTATTAAAATACCTTATCTCCGAGAGGCTCTCTCAGAGATAAGATATCGTCGAGCGTACGAAATACGGACCTATACCTCAAAAAAGGTTTTTGTTTAACACGATAGGGACTTTCTCAAAGCGCTTTTCATCTTTGAAGGATGGTTATAAATAATCGTCTCTATAAACCATAACCATGACACATTTTCTCCAAGTCTAGGCCTTCAACCGGGCAATACCCAGCCTCATCTCATTAGGCTGGAACTCTATATAGTTCCCGATAAGTATACTGTCTGGTAGCTCCCACTCACTCCCACGGACCACTGTAATCATAACAGTGCAATCTGTATACCTTTTGAATTTCCTTACGTAATTCTGGTGCGTCAGCAACAAAGGGGCGGGCTCCCCCTCTGATCCGAGGTAGAGTGTCAGTGCTGGCAAATATATTCTCAAATCACAGTGCACCATGTAAATCTCCTCCTCGTCATCCCACCTGATATCCACAGACTTCCCAGCGATCTTGGAGGCGGCAGCTGCCAAGTCCTTTGCCAGGCCAGAGAAATAGACTTGTGGGATGCCGATAAAGTGCCTGCCAGTACGAATGACAGCCGCGTGGTTAATCCCGAGGATCGTTGGTCCTTCTTGGATGTTAATATTCTTCAACGTTATGGCATAGTCATTCGAACGGAGCAGAGGGACATATCGAAGCGGAATCGTATACTGTGTCGGGTCCACATCACCAAGGATAATTCGACCATTGAAAAATTCGGTATGAGCTGTAGGCCTCAAGTAAAGCGTGAAAGTCGCCGAACTGAGCTTCCTCTTCTGCCTTAGCTGGTTCATAACAGAGAAGTTTCCCTTGTCTAAATCGGGCTTGAGGCCGAGACAGTTGACGGGTAGGGACTCGTCCGGAGGCGGATCTTGTCCACCGATAAGCTCGAAAGACAGACCTCTAATATCAAAGGCACGAACGCGATATCCATAGACCTTCATTTCTACTCTACCAGCGATGAGAATCTCCTTTGTACCATGACTGCAAGGCTCGGGACAGGAAAAGCAACCGAGTTTGAATATACCACATGCGCCTTTCTCGGTCACGTTTTCATACCACTCTTTCCAGACTAGCAGAGCGGACTCTCGCTCTGTGCGAACAATAGACTTTATTAAGTGGCCGTTGATAGGAAACCCGGTATACAGGACATAGGTGTTGTACGAATCGAGGTTACCCTCCTTGAAGGTGAGACTGAGATTAACCGTCCAGCATTCTGTAGGGGTGATCGTTAATACGCAGCCGAACCACAGTAAAAGGAGGTTCATGTTCTCGAACTGGGAAAGCGTCAACAATTCGTTCCCGTAAAACCCAAAGCTTCATGGGTCATGGTGTTTGTCTACTCGACGCTTATACGCGAGTGGGGGAAAACTTGAAGATATAACTCAAAAGAGAATCCTTCTCAGAGAGTCAAGTACTAGTAATGTCATCACTCCACCACTGCACTATCGCACCAATGCATGGCAACAAACAACTGAGAATCTACAGATAATCTTTTGTGCGGAGGGCGCCCTTCCGCGCCGCCGTAGAGTATTGATGGCGCGCATTGTACGCCACCACCATGCTGAGCACAATGCCTATCCAAGATGGACCTGCTAAGCTAGAAATGCTAAAAGAGCGACTGATTTTTTTGATTGTTGTATAGGATAAAAACCTGTTAGGGACGTAATTGATACCAGTAAGCAAGACTCTCACAGCCGTACAACTAGTGGGCTCGAACGAAGGGATTACTCATACTGCGGATCCAACGCACTTGCTACTCAGTTGCTAACACATCACCGGGAACGTTTCTCGATAAACTAGCATAGTAGACGAGATTGAAGCCACCGTCCCATTTGGAACACGACCAGATGATTCTCTCACAATGTCAAACGTGATACTCAGTCAACGATAGATATGGCGGTTTGCATAAGCTATGGGAACTGAGTAAGTTCGCTTTACGAGGTTTAGAGCCAATTGCTATATATTTCAGTCTGTAACTGCGAAGAGGTGAACCGAAAATCATTAGGGATATCCCTCATCATTCAGGTATAATTGTCAGTTTCAACTATTATGATACCGGCATCGCTAGAAGGTTCATAATCTTACTGCTGTGGTAAGCTATTTATTTAGTCTGTCAGTCTGAGCCCAGACTGACTATGACACGCTCACAAGAACTCCATCACTTTTCCATCGAACTGACTGTTACAAATGCTCAGCTCAACGAACGACGAAAACTGCGTTGTTTTTGACAGCCTGGTGTTACCACAAGACTATCAAGGAGGTTCAATGTACTGGGGCGGTTTTCTCGATTCTTGCGGATCGAACGAAAATATGTATGATATAGGTATATGAAGAATTGAAGTAGTTCCTCAAGTCATCATGACATTGTCGTATCTTATATGTTATAGATAACTGCTTCGTCATCTGAGACTATATGGCTAGTTTATATTGTAGCTAAAAGCCGTCAGACATCTACTTCCACGCGAAATCGTAGTGTAATTCCTAGAAGCTGCTAGATGAACGTTGGCGTTGGCTGAACCAACTTGGTTCCTAGCGTTGCCATGTTACACACAAATTATAGTCTACAGTTTGTAGGCGACAACAGCCACAGGAATGAGTGAATAGTTTTATTATTGCTCTTATGCTCGGTAGCACCTCATGACGGTAGAACTACTGTATAAAACCTGAACTTGACCGAGTATCTCCTGTACTTGGGCGAGCTGGAATACAGATGAGGCTTCATGCCATAAAGTTGATGGCAAGCGACTGGTGCAGTTGGATCTCAACTACTAGCAACTGGTTTGTCGCTCCACCGGATTCAAGTTTTCATTCCGTTAATCCGATTGCAATTCGCACTGTCGTGGAATCGTATATTCCGTGCCACTCATATATTTTAAGTGCAAGTCTACTGTAGCCTGGCTACAGAAGTTCTGTAACAGAACATGGGATATAATGAGGTCATCAGACGACCCCATGTTTTAGGTTCGTCTACAGTACAGTTCTCGTCAGAGAACATGTTCAAGCAAGTGTACGCCGAGGCCGGAGGAGTTCATCGTGTGTTTGGCGCGCGCCCGGTTTGTGTCTTCAGGAGCGTGCTTCAGGTTGTTCATTATCTCGGAGAAAACTCAGACGCCGTTCGTTTGACTTCGTTGATGGGTGCCGAAATCGCGTCGGTTAGGGTTAGCGTGAGCGATTTCGTTGGCATTTATCGTATATTTTTTGATGTTAGGTCGGGAGACACCGTAGGTATTTGAATTGTTGGCTTCGGGATATTTATCTGCCATTTCATGTTCCCCACGGTGTGACAGACAAACGGCAGCTCGCTTTGCTGGATCGGCGACTTGCTGACGGCAAGCGATTTATGTTTGCCACATTGTACGTCCATGTTCGGCTGCGTGCAATGTTTGGTTTTCACAACATGCCGCTTGTCTGTCCTCATCCAATACTCCCGTCCGACTACATACGTGATTGCCTTTTGGTGACAATGTAGCCGTTGCTTCCTAACCTTAATGCTCTTCGCCTCTTCAGAGGCTTTACCGAGAAGGAAGCGCGTCTTGAGTTCGAGATAATTGTCAAATCTAGTTGCCTTGTCACTACTGCACTAACGAATCAGAGCTAGGACGGAGGTTGCAAGTCCAATTCCGCAACTTGTGATTTTCAAGTTTTGGTACCTCTGAAAGAGTTACCATACCAAGGTTGCTTCGATGACGCCATCATCTCCGATTTTTTATTAATAATGAATCATTCTGAACTTAGATTGAGTCGGATGTGGATGAGCTGTGGCGGAAAAAGTGTGAAACACACAACGTGTCACGAGGTCCTCTTTTGCATCCATTTCCCCTTGTTACGTTAACCTCATGTTGGAGCGACAAGTATCGGCATCTTTACTGAAGCAGGTCTCCATCTCTCTCCATGAAGGGTTCTGTTACAGACCACTCGTAGTTCCTCATTCTAGGGAACATGTGGATGCGTGGAATGTTTCCACTGGGAACTGCACGCATGCGATTAGCGCCATGATCAGTGATCACTTTTCGCGTCAAGAATTTTCAGATCAATCAAGATAGGGTATCCCAGACAGAGCTGGGAAAGCGTCAGCAATTCGTTCCAGTAAAACCCAAAGCTTCGGGTCATGGCATGACCGTCATGCAGCCTATTCTCTGGGAAGTGACAAGTGCCCCCCGGGACGTCAGACATGACACTATGTCTGCATCCTGCATCTTGCATAAGACTGACAAGCTTTCTATCAGCTGCGCATCAGACTTATACGTGATCTCATTGTTATCGTTGCTAGCTTATCGCTCTCAAAGACCGAATCAGTGAGACGTGTTCGAGAGATTACCCAGCTTACGCTTTTCGTCTGTATCAATTGTTATCTGGGCTGTGTTTCTTGCGCTGTGACTCCTTTAACACAAAACAATGCAACAGCTGAAGCATCGAGTGAAACACGAATGAAGCTAATGGTTTCTCCGCGACTCAGTAGCGGCGGCCTTCTCGCTGCACTGCCTGTAGGATTCTACCAGATCTACAACACAACTTCAACAACCAAACAATTTTCACACAGGCGGCCTACCTTTACAATCCAACTTGTTCTCATGGTCCTCGTAGCATCGATAAACCGCTTGCCTCGCGTAGTCGCACACGTCACTTCGCCGGTGAGCACTGTGTAGATGACAACTATACGACACCGCAAAACAGGCAGTCTTCCTACGGTGGGTATTTCTCCTTCAAATCAGCTGTCTTTTCATGCATAGACTTTGTCATTGTCTCAGCCATTTGCCTGAGTTTCTCTGCTTCGTTCACATATGCTCTGGTCTCAGCAGCTTTGTCGGGCCTGAAAATACCATACCCACCAGCCGCCCAACCTTCCGGCCTACGTGTTTTTCGCATGCTCTGCATCCTCGCCACCTTCAAAGTCAATAACGGCGGTCGAGACATGCATACTATTTCTAAGTTGGATTATAGAGTATATATCAGATATTATCAAGTGTTACATATCATAGTCATCGTCATAATTCTCATTTGAATCCGCGGGGGCCTCATCGGTGGCCTGGTCGTCCTGCTGGGCATCCTTCCCTGCCGACTGCAAAAATGCGTCAGTGTACAAGACTTGGTTCGGATAAGTCGATTTCTTATCCTCCTCTTCTGGCTGTGATGTGTTAGCGCCCATTTTGTAAAAACAAACAAAGTCTGCCCATTAAACCCCCGACACCAGACGCGACAATCCAAGCTAGCAGAAATCAAGTAAGCGTTTGAGCTTTGGCTTTGAGACCAGCTCCTGTGCTCTTGGAGGGGTCATACGCCTCCCAATGGCTCGCGGGGAAAACGTGTTTGTTCGCTTCATACCATTTCCGGTCCACAATTTTTCCTAAATAACGAGATGCCACTTGGAGCACTGGCCGAATCATACCTGGTTTGCTCCTGCCATTTGCTGTGTGGATGTCGCCTGATATCAGTCCATCACCATCAACCTCGAACTTATAAAGCGGCCTACAGAACGATTGGATTCTAGTGCTATGTCCGAAACATGCACTGCAGTGCCGGAGATAACCCTAATAATATCTTCCCGCTCAGTATAATCGTATTGCAAAAGTAGGTGATAACTACCCTTATCCAGTTTAGAACCGTGCCAGTCCATATTGCCCTAGGTGCCCTAAGTTTCATTTTCCACTGCGATTTACCCATTCCCACATCATACACATAAACAACGCGAGTTCCTGTGCGTATGCATTTGTTTCTTCTACGTGCGAAATCCACTCAGCGTTTAATAAACGGTCCTGAACAACCTCCTACTGTCCGTTAACTTGACTTCGAGCTTTCTCGTATAAGGGAATGAAATGTGAGGTTGCCAGGCAGAATAACGTCTTCCTTCACAAACAGCAACTCGTCCCACGAACTCCCTGACAATTATACCATCCCATACCATCCAGCCCGGGAATCTTACCTCCCACATTGCGGCCTTTGAGCTCGGGAAAGTCCGCCTCCAACTGAGTGCGATCTTCTCATAACACCCACTTCACCGCCCGAGACTCACCTGACTCTTGCATTTGGCCAGGAAGTCCGACACAGTGCAGCCCTGAGTGACCGCTATCGTCCGACGATGATTAGCTCCATTGAAATAGCTATACGTGATCTTTAATGGCAGACCTGAGCCGTCAAGCCTTCTATCCGGAATATGCTTTCTTACATCGATTTGTCGTATTGTAAAACCTCTATGTTTGAAATTTCAAATTCGAAAGATTGGACACGTGATACCGCCCCTAAGTGAATACAGCCTTCAGCTGACCGGTACCATATCTACCTTTCTGCTTCTCCTGCTCTTGATAGTATTCCTTTATAAGCTTCTCCCTGTCCTCTTCTAGCGTTGCATCCCTGGTAGCATCCGGGAGGAAATCCGTTCTAGCATTCGGATCCTGAAGCTCAGAGACTCCTCTATGTAACCCCACCCGCCTAACGCTACGTCCCGCTGCCTGTACGCTCCTCCGTTGAGGACTTTATGCTATTTTTTCATTTGGACGTTGCTTCTATTAAAAAGAGTTCGATAGACGGAAGTCGAAAGATGATTTAGTATAGGTTTCGAATCTTTCATTCTACTTTCTACCACATCTGTTCCCTACATGACCATACTATCAGCCCGCCCCTACCAAGCCCTATGAGTATCACCTTTTTAAGCTTCGGTATGACCGCCTTCAACCGATTACCGCTCTTCTCGCTACCGTCTTCCCCTCCACTATCACTGGAGGATGATTCGTCCTCCTCCTCCTCATCCCCAAATGACAGGGCCACTTTATTGATACATTTCCGTTTCTTACTCGCAGATGTGATGCCTTCTGCACCAGACAAAACTACCAGTCGCCGACTCTCCAAGCCCCGTACTGTTGGCCGCCGCTGGTTTCGAGGCACCCATCAACTGCGACTCTGTGGCCGAGAACTCATCTGCCTTCAATAGCTCATCGATCCTTCTCCTCTTCTCCACGTAATCAGACCTTCCCTCACCGTTCACCTCAGCTCTAGCTCTCCATCTTACCGAGACTGCAGCCCCACTGTCTGTTTATTAAACTCGGCCTCCAACGACTCCAACTTACTAGTTGCTGATGATGGCGCCATAGCCCTAACTTCGCAAGGACGGCTAGGAAACAACTTGAGTCGCCTGCAGGGTACCTTTTTGCCAGCTTCTCCGTCTGATGCTCGAGATCCTTCTTTTCCTTCGATAACTTCTCCCGAGTCGCCTAAAAAAACACGGTGCCGCCGGCCTTCTGTGAAGTAGTGGAATTTTGCACCCATTCTTTATTGAATAGTGATGTATAATTGAATGCTTATTGAACCTTGGAAAATATATATTCCTAGAAAAGTGCACTATACAACCCACTGTGAGTTACTCACACAGTTCCTGTCTATCGCACAATTGTCGTACCACGCTATTACTAGCTTTATGTACTCGTCATATTCTACTAATTCCTCACTCTGCTCACTGCTCTATTTTCCTTCGGATGTACCTTATCCTTGTGGCGTTTAATAACACTGCAAAAGTAAAGCATTAAAATACCAAAACCTCTCCAGGAGTAGTACAGACAAAGCCTAAAGTGCCAGACCTAGCTCGAAACTCAGAACCGCGGGCTGCCGCACGACTCTCATTTTCTGAATGCCATTTCCCGCTTGACTATGTTCCCTCTCCTTTTCTACGCTGCCGTTTCCTATCTGACAGTTTTTCTATCAGATTCTCCCCACATAGGCACCCATTCACCAAGCACTACCTCTCGCGCTTTTAGCAGCTTATACGCCCTTTGGCTCTCACAGGATTGAATAGTTTGCAGCACAGCATTGCCAGATTCCATACCGGCCTCCACAGAAAATATACCTGGAGAATGGCGGTCCCTTTACACTATAACGCAGTGCCCGCACGGGGAGGAGAAAGAAACAGTGGATAAGTTAGTATTGGACGTTAGTTGATGTGAGGCGACTCAGTCCGTGATGGGGATACCTGACAAATGAGAACGAGTATCCGGATGGAGAAAACTGAGTTATACGCATATCATAGTCTGGTGACTTCAGAGAAGAGCCGAAGCTAGAAGTGTGTGCGATTAGTTTTCATTAAAAGTAGCCTTCTGAATTTCACGAATAAGAGCATGAAACCTGCTGGAATATACCAATTGAGAGTATCAGTACAGGGTGCTGCAAAAATAGGCCCACCCCCTAGCACCCTATATGATGATGACCGTATATATAATACTACCACACTGCTATAATACAACAACAGCTGTTTGTAACTTAGTTATACCGATGGATACCAGCCCCTTCAGCCGCACTGTTATGTGGATTCGGCAAGGTTTTCCTTAAGAACTTAAGGGTCTATTAGTGCCAGACTGATAGGCGAAGCGCCCATGCTGTACTTGGCCATACCACTGTGGTGTCCCTATCTACCTTCCTTCTTCATCCTTTCCTCAAGCCTCTCAACAGCAGCATAGGCCGCATCTCGCTGCATCTCCTCAGTTCTAGTATTCTTCCCTATCTTATACATCCAGGTGCGGATCTCTGCCAGCCACGCCTTCACTGGCGTTTTCAACAGCAACGACACGTATATCTCGTCAACCACAGCCTTAACGTTGCACACGCGGACGCATTTGATCCAAGGCCGAAGCAGATTGAAATCTGTCGAGAGAACTGCGGTCTTCGTCTCGTCATCGGCCGCTTTTATCTCAGCTGTCCACTCATCCCAGAACACTCGGGCGCAGTGCATGACTACTGAGGGAGTGCCTGAGCATAAGGAAGTAACGGTTATCAATTGGAGCATCGTGGTGGTGGTGGTATATAAAGCGAGTCCATATAATATATTCCTATACCGACTACGGGGGCCTTGAGGGGGTCTCAATACGACGATACTCAAAGTAAGGTTACCATTGCACAGTATGCTGCTGCCCCCCGACATAGACACAAACGCCCCATCCTACGCCACCACTACTGAAGCCTAAGGCCGCCGCCTCCCACTATAGTACACTTCTTCCTGTCTAATATATCCTCATCTAGCAGTCTGCGTATAGACTCGATGCTTTGGACCTTTATGGAGTGGTTAAGGAGCTCGGCCACGGCTATTCGGAGCAGAAGCTGGTACTTATTTATACGGTGTTTGTCCAGCTGTGATGGGAAGAAGAAGAACAAGTCACGCGCCATGATATTCAAGCTAGTATTACCTTCTCCCATTGCTCATTGACTGTGAACCAGAACGCCTTCCACCAGGTTAGGTAGGCCTCTTCGTTGGTGAAGACTCGAGAAAGCTGCACCATTTGAGCTGCCGTCTACAACAACATATCGGGATCGGGGAGTAAACTTCACGCATTCTACATTCTGCTGGACACCTCGGCCATCCGCCATCCACAGCACGAACCAGAGTCCACGCCAGAGCTTCCGAGCATCATGCTCGCCCAGGACCTCCCAGTGAGAGCCTGCCAAACCAAATGCTGCAGGAAATCTCTCTCTGCATTACCCAGCCACTTAGCAAGCATCTTGAAGCCCTTCACTCGGACAGAAGCGTCAGTGTGGGAGAGCTTTTTGCCAAAGTCGAGGGGCTCTTGAAGGTTCAACTCCTTCTTAGGTTTCGCCGATGCTATCCTCGCTCGCTTGGCCTTATCCCTGCGATAAAACTACTGCTTGTCTCTTATCTTTGAGTCTGCGTTACCCCTTGCCGGCCTCAGCAGGCTGTGCCCTCTTCTTCGGCGAGGGTGCCGCCGGCTTCGGTGCCTCCGTGATTCGAGTCGGAGCCTCCGCGGTACTGAAGCAACATACGTCTCACGCTGCGGGCGAAACTCTTTCCGACATCTTCCCAACGACACTCCCGCGGACACTGGCGGTTCGCCATAGTAAATTCTCAGAACACTTCAGCTGTCGGTTATGTGAGAAGAGGTGTGTACAAAGATTGGTAAGTAGACCAATTTCAACTCGGAACTTTTCCAGATTTTGCCAGAGTAATTTTTACAAACAGAAAGTCTGTCCCTTGAAAGCTTTACTAAAAAATTTTCCCTCCCCCGTCCAATATTACGCCTCCACTGCTGTGTCCTGTATTTCATCGTCATGGTGGTGATCCTCGCAGTGGCAGTGGGCATGGTGCAGCATGGCCTTCTCGATAGCCAACGCCTAAAAGCCTCTGGTGACGGTGTACGTGAGGTCTTACCTTCTTCCGTCGGACTAGCTTGTTGATCCTCTCACTGGCTGAGGACATGTCGCAAAACAACAAACGTCTAAAGTCTTGGGATTGCGAAAGGATCCAATTTCGTGGCGCGCGACTTTCTCGACATACTTTCGTGGCGAGCGACTCTACCTTCTATTTTCTGGCGCGCGACATTTCGTACCTTGCGGCGCGTGACGGTTTCTTTTCTGCGCATGATGCTTCCCTACGATCGTCCGAGGTCTTAAGCTCAGTACGGCAGCTCTTCCTCCCCTCACACTTGTACAATAACCTCTCTCAACTCTACGGTGCTCTGTAGACGGCTGATCTTCTCAGTAGAGGGTCTTTTGGTTAAGTAAGGCTCTTATTCTCCTACCCCTTACAGTTGCCCACTTGCCCAGCAGCTGCGATATTTGGCTTTGCAATGCCAAGCATATCAACGCTTCTCCGTGGTCCTCTGGTGGTCAGCGTTCTGTCGTCTATATTGGTCTTGTTTTATCGGTGGCCGGTCTACTTCCCGTCGGTCCAACTTGACCTCCCCCTGGTCTTGGTCGCGCTGCCCTCGGGCTCGCTTTGTAGTCATCCGGAGCTCCCCTCTCGGCAAGGCCCTCCCTACTGTAACGATCCCCTCCGAGGCGTCCTAGGGACCATCTGTCCGCTCAACGACTGTGAGGCCGAATGCCAGGCTGATCCTTGGTGTCGCCGGCAACGGTCGCGCTACCGCCTCCTCGAGCCCACGATCACCTCAGACGGAGTGCTCCGGGTCGGAGTTGTTGGCCCTTCTCGTCAAAGCGTGGTGACCGGCAAGCTGGGTTGCAATGACGAGCTCTTTGGTGTGATTAGAGGCCCTGCGATTCTCCCTTTGGACTTCGTCCCTGCTTCGAGCCCGTTGGTCGCCGTTGGTGAGGAGTGCCACTACTCTGCGGTCGCACGGCTCATCGTCGGCGGCCGGTACTTGATGTCGGTCTCTGTGGAGCGCCTCGCTGACCATGCCTCGCTCGAGCCGGAGGTGTCTCTGCCAGACCGGAAGATGGTTTGTTCTGAGTTGTCCGAGCACCCTAGCAGGGTGGCATCTTTGGAGATGTTCTGGCCATTGAACGCTACAAGCGCATATCTTGGGGCTGAGGTCCTTCCCCGGCTGAGTCTGATAGACGTTAATGTTCCTCCGCTGGTCGGCTGCGGTAGGTTGTCCGAGGCTGAGCCGCAGTGGTTGCATTACACTGTGGTGGCTGATGTGGTGAAGATCTGTGGTGTCGACGTCGAAGAGTATGACCTCTCTGACAACTACATTTGGTTTAGTCCGAACCGAAGTCCTGCTTTTCTCAAATCTGACGAGCGGCTGAAAGCTCTGGGTGATCGGAAGGTCCTTTTTATCGGCGACTCTACTGTTGAGGATATCTGGCGGTTATGGTCTAGCAAGCATCTGAACGCTGTGTACGAGAAGGTTTGGGGCACATATGAGTTCATGTACTCCTCCGAGTCGAACCCTTTCATGTGTGGAGAGGAGACTATGTTGGCCGGGGGTTGGCGAAGCGTGAAGGCTGTGGCGGACAGGGTGGCCGAGGTTGAACCTGCTGTAGTCATCTTGGGTGAGAATCTTCACACTCTGAAGAAAGTTGGTTTGGCTAGTTATCGGTCGCTGCTGCGGAAGCTGTTCGGGGCGGTACGTGGGGCTTGCAGCAATTGTGTGTTAGTTTTCAAGCCGACGACTCAGCCATCGGGGCGGCGGTGCGGTTGCTCGGAGGACATGGAGGTATCTAGGTGCGCATTTGATTTGTTTTACGGTCGGGAACGGCTTCGTCGAGCGAATGAAATGGCGAGCGAGATCGGACGAGAGTTTGGTGTTGTTACTGTTGATGATATCTATAAGGTAAGCTTGGCGAGGCCAGAACTGTCCAGGGATGGCATACACTGGTCGAAGTCTTTCTTCCCGTGTCCCGAGGAAGAGGGGTGCAGTGCAGCGGCCTGTGAGGACTATGCAGCTGGCAATTGGCAGCCTGAGCCTCTGGGGGCGGCGGTGTCGAATAGGAGCACATCTGTCAACCCGGCGGCTTCTCGGCGGAAGAACTTTTATCGAGATTTGTATCCGGAGTCGGTCTTGGCCGTGAGCGCTGGGCTGATTGAAGAGGTTATTGCTGCTGAGTTGATGATGCATTAACATGATAATGATAATGTGTGTCTTCATTTCTAATTAGCCAGTGTGTTGAATTAACCAATAGGCTGCCTAGAGGAGGGCTTATGCTTGCCAAGCTATTAGCATATTATCGTACACGCAAATCATGACTGTCGAGATACCCACGTCGACCGTCCCCACTGAACGTCAGAGACCTAATGCAACCTTGGCGCCGTGGTTTGAGGGCTATCACCAGCCCCAGACCGTGGCCGATGCTGCTGCTACTGGGCAGCCAAAGTCAAGTCACTATGAGAAGAACAAGTCGCAGGAAGGGGCCCTTGAAGGCTTTCCTCCAGTGCAAGCTAATATCCAAGAACCATATCATAGGTAGGTGACAGCTGGGTGACGCGTGGTCATTATTTTGATCAGATCACACACCGCCGTAGAAAACGATTTCATCAGTATTCTATCCGGAACCAATTTCGACGAGTCCCCGCCGCCGCCGAGACCGGCCACTCCGACTGATGTTGAGGCTGTGGCCAGTCAGGCGGCTGCTATGATTGAGGAGGTCCTCGCTGGTGGAGGAGGGGACGCTAAGGGTAAGGGGGAGGCCTGCTGCTACGGCGGTGAGGGAGGCTGGTGAGCAGGTTTGATCGGAGAACTTGTCCAGAATTCGGACACTCTGTGCGCTCTTCTTGGCGAGCTGGAGCGTCCAGCTCAGACTGCTCAGGCCAATCCATGTAGGTTGGGTGGTATCATTGCTGCTGTTGATGAGCCTGCTTGGTTCAGGGTCAACCCCGCAGGTTACCGAACATTGTTTTTGTAAGTTGCTTATCACTCATAAGCAAGCCGGTGCCATTATTGGCAAAAACGGCGCTGAGATCGCCGCCATGGAGAAGGTACGGACATAAAGTCATTAGTTTTTATTTATGACCTTTCTTCAGGCTGCTCATGTGACCGCTAAGGTGTCCCCGGGCGGCAGCTACTTTCCTGGCACCACCGACCGTATCATGGTCCTCTCGGGGAAGGGCCACAGCATCCGTGCGGTGAGTCGACAGCAGTCTTGTGTGGGTTTTAGTACAGTGGCGTGGTCAGGCTCTGCACGAGGTTGTTAACAAATTCGATTACTGCAATCAAGTTGCTCAGGCCCAGGAGGACGCCAAGTCCACGTTCCTTGGAGCAACTAACGTATGAACCGAGGCACCGCCTCGCTGATGCCAAACGGTCTCTCGATCAGGTTGTTAGTCGTCCTCGCCCCCTGCCGATGGTCCTGCGTATGGTGGTGCCCAACTCCAGTGTGGGGACTTTAATGGGCAAGCAGGGCAGAGATATAAGGTAGTAGCCTTACCGCCGCCAAAGGCGAGCTTTATTGCTCTCTTTGCTTAGACAATTGGCTATAACCTGCGGAGTCCACATACAGATTTCACCGAGGCTGACAGGCGTGCTTGAGGTGAGCTGGTCTTGTTGTTGGCACCGAGTGACCAGTGTGCGTTCAGCGCGTCGTCAACATCACAGGAGCGAGTCACCAGTGCATGCTGGCTGGCTGCTCTATCGTCGAGGTGATTCGCCATAATCCACACGTCATCGAACATTCTAACGTGCTGGTAAGCATTGCCTCGGATACCTAGGATTGAATCACCACCATGCTCTTAGATATACACACCATATCAGCACAGACTCGCCGCCAAGCAGGCCGAGTCCTTCAGAGACTACCACATGGCCGCTAACAACGATTCTCCAAGGGAGAGTCCGTTTGACCCCTCCCCGTTCGCCAGGTAGGCATCTAACTTGAGCGTTCTCGCTTCACAAGTTTCATTTTTTCAGCACTGCTGCCGACGGTGACGCCCTATCTCGTCGTGGGTTGATGAGCAAACTGCTGGCCAAGAAACGCGAGGAATCCCCTCCTATTGTTCGTGAAGCGAGATCGGTCAACGAGAACCTTCCTCCTCACATCGCCGCTGAAGAGAGACTAAGATGTCATGTGCGCTCGGAGATCCAGACCAATCTGGTGAAGGAGGCCAGAGTCAGGGCGGCCAGGCTTGAGAAAGAGCTCGGACCGTCCCTGTTGGGATTGGGACCCCGCGCGGAGATCAACCTCATGGTCCAGGCAGCTAACTCAAGGGTGACCGACGAGGATCAGCAGCACACCTATTCCGGCGGAGGACCACTGGCTCGTGAGACCGCCGAGTTGTACAGAAGACTCTGTGGCGAGGATGACGGAGGGAGAGTTTGCGGGGTGCCCGAGGTTATGATGACTAACGACACAGCTACAGCTATCACCGTGGCCGTGCCGGCCGTAACCTCCGGCGGCGGGGGAAGTTCGAGTTCGAGCAACATCAGCCCTGATCGCAGCAGCGCTGGTGATGGGAAGCCTAAGAAGGGCGAGTTCGCCGACTCCACTTGCAGTGAGTCCTCCATGAGATTCCTGGCCGCAGCTGGTGAGTGAGGCTGTGAGAGATTGTGTATGATGTATTCGCAGGTATTCCCGTGCCCCTTCCAGCGGTGAATGAGCAAGCTGCTGGGCATCATCAAGAGTAGAGCCTCGATGAAGATGTGAAGAATGAAGCTTGTTTATGAGGCTGCTCTGCCTCTTGCATCTCTAAGATCGCCAATGCGATGCACTTGCGAGATGCTGGCTTATTATTTACTATTATTTTTGTCTATTATTTCCGCCTATCTTTATTAACCCTTTCTATTGAATGGGGCCTATGCTGCCTCCTAGAGGCATCTCACGCCTTCTCGGCGCTTCTTAGTGCTGCCGAATCGGCTGGTAGTGATGATAATTACGATGATCCTATTGTTCTAACTGAACTCGCACCCTCGCTGGAGGGTCCCAAACTTTTTGCTGTGCCCTTGTATTAGTCCAGCGCAGCGCAGGGGCGCCGGCGACGGCATCAGCAATGGTTATTCTTTATTGAGTAATTACGGCAGCGGTAACAGTATAAGTTGCTGCCTGCTTACCCCTGCTAGTATTGAAGCCGAGTAGTCCTCCTCTTATTATTAGTAGCACTCCTCGATAACGTATGCTTTCCTAGCAGTAGGAATGACAGGCGTGTTGTATAGATTAATGATGATGATTTTTAATGCTGTTTAGTAACGTATAAGATGTCCCTTAAGGACAGCAGTATAGTGTGATGATGCATGATGATGATTATGGTTATGATGGTCTTACCACATGGTGAGCCACCGTGTCAGCAGCAGCTCTTACTGTTGTGTTATTATGCCCTGCTGTGGAGGATAAGGGACGGAGCAATCAATGGAGGAGACAACGAAAGCGATCGATAATTCCCGGGTGTTTGAGGAACTTTACGCAAGAAATTACTGCAGAAAATCTCCCGAAATTTCCTGAAATTTTTGGCAAATTATCGTTTTCTGGATTGATCTTGTATATCTTATTTCTGCGTCTTCAGTCGATATCCCATTTGATTGATCCGTGCGGGTATCGCATCATCGCGTTGATGCCTCCTCCTAGCCTGCAATTGAAATCCTTATCAACTGAGTCGTTGTTGGCACCTGACTCCGAGGAGGAGGAGGAAGAGTGAGCGTGCTTTGGTATTGCTGGAACACACACGTGTTAGGGCGACCGACTTGAAGCCTCGAAACGACTCCTCCATTGATTGGCGGAAGACCAGCACCATTTCGACCATCGGCAGTCTGTCAGGTCTTAACGGTAAGCTACCTCCCTGACGTATCCCGATTTGGCTGTGTTAGGCAGCGAGAGTCTCTTGGAGGCGTTGGCCGGCCTGCAGGCAGCGGTGGAGCGCAGTAATGATTTAACGGCGACGCAGCTGCAACCGGCAGCGAGAAGAAGTGGGCATGTCACAGGCGAGGGAGGATTAGGGTGGTTATTAGGTTCGGTAGTGAGCCCTTTGGCGGCGGCAACGGCGGAGCAGAAGGCTGAGATATTGATAGAGAAATACAGGGAGAGGCTGGATGCTGAGAATGAGATAGGCGTTACTGCAGCACTCATAGCAGGTGGGCCTGCGGTGTTACTCCATTTTACCCGCGTGACCTCTAATGATCTAGTTTCGTGCGGCTGGTACCAAACCTAGTTGACCCACCTACTCATATACTATTCAGTACTTAGTAAACAGAAGATGCACAAGCAGCTGATAAGTATCGATAGTCGACGGCAGAAAATGTGACGCAGCATAATATAGCATATTGCCGATATACCCTTTCAACGACGCAGGGTCGAACTTCACAAGCCGCATCATCATCACCCTTCAGGTTTCTCCCTCTCTATGTTGACAGCAGTCGACCCAAAGATATTCGAAGTGTCTCCTTTACTATACATCTACGTCCTTCTCCTGTCATTTGTCGGCGGCTTTAATATGCTTAACGTCATCATATCGAGCTTCGTCTACTTCACTGGTCACAGGATACTCTCCAAGACTCGAAAGGGCCCCAGGGACAACGCTCGAGATTTCGTCGCCTTCTGGGACAACGGTACGTACGCCTTCCTCAGGCGGCTCAGCCGGGACTACTTCGTTCTCTCGATACCAATGTTTCTATTTGCCGTTGGAGTCCAACTAGTTGCGGTGATGCCGTTGCCCCTCGGCGCCACCGCCTTCATTGTCCTATTTCTTCTCGGTGCGCTGGGATTCAAGTGTTCCAACTTGCTCCAGGAGAGCATGGGGGCCAAGCCGCTCCGAGCGGCCACAGTCGAGTCGGCTCAGGTGGTCCTGTACTTCCTGAGAAAACTAGCAGCCCGATACGGCCTAGCGCAGCAGGTGGCGGAGGAGGAGCTCGGTATCCACCAGACTTTGCGGTCCTCCTGGAGTTTTACCAAGAAAGAGCTTTGAGACATTCTCGTATGATATATAAAATCGCTTCATTGCAATGTACTGTTGTTGTTAAGGTTCTCTGTTGTCGTGTACTTTGTTGTGTTCATCTGCCTAAACTGTCCCTGCATGTGGTTGGGATTTTCCCAACCAGAGGTCTAGCGTTCGAGCACTTCGAACCAGTCGAGAGAACAATCCCTGAAGTTCATTCTACGTCTCGGGAAAACCGTTTCAATATGCTCATTTTCGTGGGACCCTGGGTTGAGGCTTTGAGATCGAGGCAACCGGAACAGTTGAAAATGTTGGGAGGCTCGGCAATTGGTGAAGAACGAAGACCATCGCCGTACTGTCCGTTCGATGATGCTGCCACTATGAGTTAGGCCGTGCCAGTAGCAACTGCGAGTACTGCCGCGTTGTGGACGGAGGTCTCATTACTTTATATCTTCATTCAGCTTCTGCTTGCTTTGTTACATGACTGAGAGGAGGAGCGCTAGAGTTGCTGCACAGGTTGCTGCGCGGGCCGAGGTGGGTAAGCAACCTCCGGCAGTTGCTAGTCCAGTGGAGCATGCCAAGCCGAGGGCCAAGACTAAGGCCAAAGCGAAGGCTAAGGCCGAGGCTGCCGTGGGTGAGCCTCCTACTAAAAGGGGAAAAATTAAAGTAGAAGATGAAGAGGTGGAGAAGAAAAGGGCCGATACTGTAAAGGCCAAACCGGGCAAGAAGAAGGCCAAGCCCGAGAAGCCAGCTGTGGCCAGGCCGCCAGTGGACGAGCATTGCCCTAAGGCTGACCAGTACAGGGTCTATATTGACGAGGAAGGAATTGTCTGGCATGCTTTGCTGAATCAAACTAACTTGAAGCAGAATAATAACAAGTACTTTAAGATCCAGGTGTTGGAGGATACGAAGAAGTGTGGGCACTACATTGCATGGTTCCGCTGGGGGAGGGTGGGCTACACTGGGCAGATGACGAGCAAGGGGAGCAACTTGGAAGAAGCCAAGGAGGCATTTGAGAAGAAATTCGCCGATAAGACTTTGAATGACTGGCATGCAGTGGCGACAGGCCAAGAGCCCTTCAGCCCGAGAGCCAACAAGTGAACCGCCGCTGTTTCCTTAGGTACTGCGTAGGGCACTGTGGTTGTGTGTAGGTATACCTATGTCGAACAGGACTTCTCAGGAGGGCCTCAGGAAGAGCCGCCTAAGAAAGGCGATGAAGCGAAGCCTGAAATCAAGGTGAGAACGGTGAGGGCACATGAGGTGGCACGTAGTGGCAGGTCGAGGATACGAAGCTTGACGAGCAAGTCTACGAGTTAATTCGAATGATATGCGACCGTCAACTTATGGTTGACCACATGAAGGCTTCGGGGGTTGATGTCAATAAGATGCCATTGGGGAAGATATCAGAGGATATGATCAAGAAGGGCTATGAGGCGCTCCAAGCCATCGAGGAGGAGCTGGCCAAGCCCAAGCCGAGCCGCTCGAATCTTTTGGACCTCAGCGGCCGCTTCTACACCGTCGTCCCGCACGATTTCGGCTTCCAGAAGTAAGGGAGACGGCGGCGTGCGCGGAATTTCGAGCGGCTGGTCCTCCAGGATGCATTATTTCGTTATTGATTCTGCGGACGTACTGAAGCAGAAGATGCAACTCTTGGAGGACCTCCAGGATATGGGCAAGGCCAATGAGGTAGTCCAGTAATGCCATGAAATAGCTGATGCACTGCGGGGGGTGTAGGTTATGGACGACAACATGCCGACAGCAGTCAAGGGCGAGGAGCCGGAAGTGACTGTTCCTAACCCAGTTGATGTTCAGTATCAGAGGTGGCCCATGACTTGTGGAGCCCGGCAGCTGTCCATGATGATCTCAGGCTACACTGCGATTTGGAACCATTGAAGCCCGAGGACGAGGAGTTCAAGATGATTGAAGGATATATGCGAAACACACACGCTCCGACCCATGACGATTTCACCGCCAAGCCAGTTGCTATATTCAAAGCCCGTAAAGGAGGCGAAGAGGAGCAATGGGCTAAGGAGTGCCCGAAGGAAGCCAAGAAGGATAGAATGTTACTTTGGCATGGTTCAAGGCTTACCAATTGGTGTGGTATCCTGAGCAGTGGCCTCCGCATCGCTCCGCCAGAAGCGCCGGTGACAGGCTATATGTTTGGCAAAGGCTTATACTTCGCGGACTCCTTCAGCAAGAGTGCAAATTATTGTTTTGCTACACAGAATAAGAGTAGGGGGTTGATGGTCCTTTGTGATGTAAGTGGGAGTGTAGACCAGGGGTAATGAAATCAACAATCCAAGCCCGTCTAGCTCAGTCGGTAGAGCGCAAGGCTCTTAACGTTGTGGTCGTGGGTTCGAGCCCCACGGTGGGTGTTTATATATTCATTCAGGTCGCTTTGGGTCGCTCCCGTCTATGTACCGAAGCAGACAGCCGAGCTGCTTCCAAACTTGGAAAAGGGAAGAACGCCTGCTACTCAACAAAGGGTGTGGGGCGGAGCGGCCCCGATCCGAAAGACTTGCTTGTCACTAAGGATGGGCTTAAGGTCAGGGGCACGTTCGGTTGGTAATTGTATGAATTTAAGCCTGCTTTAGGTGCCTTTGGGTAAAATGATTGAACTTCCAGAAGAGAAAGATAAGCAGCTGTCTCTTCTATATAATGAGTATATCGTATATAACACGAGTCAAGTGAGGATGAAATACCTAGTAGAGATTGATTTCACCTTCAACACTAGCAGCATGTGGTGATATGCTACTGTGTGCCGCCCCAAGTGCTTCCCGTATAGTATAAGCATCACTCAATTAGTTTCATGGCTCTCCAGGTTTACGTTGCGGTTATTGCTGGTGAATTATAGCTCCGGCTTCTCAGTTGATGTCCCTTTTGTGTCATGTCTTGCTGCCGTGCGTGTCATCAGTCATCTTGTGACGTAGAAGACTGTGTTGAAGGTCCCGTGGCCAACTTCTCTCACCGTGGCTTGTCCTTCGTTCCGATCCTTGATTTTCGCGCCACGTTGGTCGGCCTCTACCTGCAGGACAACAAGCTCATTGGAGAGCTACCCCACCTCGGCAAGTTGCCGCATCTCCGCGATCTTGACCTCTCCGACAACCTCCTCTCTGGCATCCCTGAGTACAGCCTGGAGGGCTGCACTACCCTCGCCCGAGTGAGCCTGGCAAATAACCGGTGGCTCGTATCGGTGCGCGGCCTCCATGAAGTTCGTAGGACCTTGCGTGCCCTGAACCTGTCCTGTTGCCCTCGCCTCGCCAACATGTGGCCTGTTGGGTTTAGCCTAAAGCTGGCTGTATTGGTGTGTGATTCTGGCGAACTATCTGAGGTCCAAGAGTACATGTGTCATGTCCAGCCCAGAGGCATGTGTTCTGAAGAGGAATGGCTTTATTCTGATAAGCTAGAGCGGCTGCTGGAGCGTCCAGACAGAGCAGACGAGGGGTACCATTACGACACATACACGGAGCCCGACGTAACCCCTCGTGGCTACGGCTCTGGCTTATGCGTTAAGAGCGTGGGTTGCAGCCCTCCCGGGTACGGCAAGAAGTGCTGTGGCTCGGAATGCTTAACAACGATGGACGGATGTGACGTTCTGGTGGAGCGCGAAGTTGTTGATTGCAGCGCCTCCGTGGACTCGTGGGACATGGAGCGAGATACTGGGCCGACATATACGTCAGGCCAGGTTCCTGTATTCCCGTCGGAGCTGCCGGGCACCAGAGGCTTCGAATATGAACGAGCTAGGACTGTTTCAGATGCACGGTTCATGCAGGGCCTGCCGCGGTGTCGCGATCGTGGCCCAGGTGCCCCATGCTGCGGTGGCCGCCGTGGACCCCGACCGGCCCTGACCGAGATGGTGGATTATTGGGAGGAGGACTCGGCAGATCGCATGTGTTACAGTGGGCTGGACTTGACTGCGGCGGGGAGCTGCGAGAGAAGTCGCAGGTGTCTTATATTCGCCGCAAGGCTGGCAGAGGTCTGCTCGGGGTCGCAATACCGGAACAAGGCGATGGTCCTCGCCGAGCTGTTGGACAACGCTAGAGGAGGAGGGATGCGGAAGAGCTCTTACAGGTCCCACCCTCCCGTGCCTGGTGGTAGCGAGGTCCTGGAGCCTCTTGGAAGCTCTGGGCATGCATACGACACTGAAAACCGACACAACGCAGCAGGCAGCGCGTCATACGCCTCCGGGTATAAAGTCGCTGGGGAAAGATACTCTTCCGGGAGCTGGCGCTCGAAAGACTCCCGCGGAGGGTCCAGCAATACGAGGTCACAAGGCTTTGAATATGGCTCTGGCTCAGGGAAGTCCTATGGATCTATCGGTGAAAACTCTCGTAGACTGCAGGGAGCTATGGTCCATCATCATGTAAAGGATGTGGATGTTGTGCAGGTGGGCAGCAGCGGACAAGCTGGAGAACGCCACGAAAGGAGGGAATACACGTCAATTCGAGAAGGTAATAGCCGGGAGGGCTCTGGCCGGGGTGCTAGCATGGAGCTGCAGCAGCAGGCCAGTGGTAGATATCACAGGAGTGGCATGGTCAGTAAATGGGGCAGCAGCGGCGACAGTGGTGGGAGTATTGAGGTATTGCCCAGCCAAGGAAGGAGCTTGCCCCGGAGTGGCAGTGTTGAGGTGCTCTCGTCTATGGACAGGTCCGATAGGCATACAGTGGGGGGCTCAGGAGGGCGGGGTATGGTGTACAGGAGCCGGGAAATAGTGTCAGAGAGGCAGGGTGCCGTGGGATCTGGCCAGGCCTATCGGCATGAGAGATGGGAGCGAACTAGGGAGGGTGATGGCCGCCTATCTGGCTCTCGCGGCAGTGTTGAGGTGTTGCCCAGTAGGGCCGATAGGTCCACGGAGGTACTGCCAAGTAGGGCCCATAGGTCCACGGGAGTACTGCCAAGTAGGGCCCATAGGTCCACGGAAGTACTGCCAAGTAGGGCCCATAGGTCCACTGAAGTATTAGCCAGCAGGCCCCGTGGGTCGGCGGAGGTGCTGCCGCCTAGACACATCAGGACCGATGAAAGACAATCGACTTCTAGAGGAGGATCTATCAGACCGGGCTACCACCATGAACACTACCATGAACGAGTCGAAATAAAAGGCGGAACGAAGCCCCTAGTGGTGGATGAGTCCGTGGACATATCGAGGGTTGAGGAAACCGCTCCAGCTGCCGGAGAATCTGTTATTGTTGAGGATGCGCCGCCCCCGCTGGCCTCCATGTCCGACCGTCAAGTCCGTTCGGGCGCCGAGACCCCACCAGCCAAGAGTCTTTCGGACCGGCGGGATGAGCGACCTTCACTGCTGACAATGCCGTATAGGTCTGCCCTAAGCAACAGAGAGGAGGATACCCTACTTAAGCTGCATGAGGCAGACAGGAGAGAGTAGAGCGCTGGGGAATCATACCTAGTTTTACGAATCTGATGTGAAGCAAACACGCCCTTTCCCCACGGCTAGCAATCGTCCTGCCTTTATGGCGCTTAATGGATTCATGTTGTCCTTACTCGCAATGCTCTTGCGTTGATAAATCCGTCGGGCAGTTTTCAGTTTTTCAAATATGCCCAGGGACTGGGTTCGCGATGCAATCAAGAGGGATTTCCGGCGGGCTGAAGCAGCCAAACGAGGGGGCTTCGGCTCGATCCATCGGCCGCGGACTCGGCTGGAGAAGAAGCTTCACGTAGAGACGCTGGATAAGATACCGTTTGAGATGGTACCGGCGATGGAAGCCAGGAGAGGAGGGGTAGTATAGGCAGGGTTAGGTTGGGTTGGCAACCTCGTCATTATCCTGAACTTCACATTTTCCGCTCTCATGGCGTTCGTATCATCCCTGTATCCTTTCTTGAACACGCTAGTCTTGCCATACTAGAATCATTTGATAAGGCCACGTTAATAAGGCCTCTGTTTTCACGCCGTGAAAACAGAGATCACGCTTGTTCCAGAGTAAGTCTCTTGCGTTCCTCCATCTTAAACTGGTGCGATACCGTCTCACTGTTAATAAGCGTAATATTATGGCAAATTGCCATGACAACCCATTGGCAAAGACATTGCCATAACGTATCATACATTATCGTAATGAACAGAGAATTCACTCAATGCTACAGCCCAAATTCATCTCCGGCTTTTGTACTGCTCACAAAGGGGGGGATCATACGTACATTGTAGAAGCACAACATCTTCCTTTTTTGCCACGGTAAAGGCCCGTTTCCGGTCTTCAGGGAGGCCCACATCCTAGTGGTCCTACCAGATAGTAAATCATGGCCAATAGAATGCCCCATTTCTAATAACTCATTAGTAATAAGAAGGCTACGAGTCGTAGCATATACAGACCACCATTTCCCGCCGCCTGACGCTGTGATCTATTACCTTGATATTACCTGCAACAAGTTTGGGGTGTTCTCGTCTGTGTAACAAGGCTTGAGGGGCAACTCAATGGGGAATACCAGCTCCTTGAGTGGTTACCAACGGTGGTACCGGGCTAGTAAGTTGGCTGGCCCAGGTGACGTAGAAATCCTGTGACAGAAATCCTGTCGACCAGTCGGTCACGAGGAAGTATATCGTCTTACTCGGATGGCGATCAGAGAGGGGTGATTGTGTCTGCTTTCTGTTGCAGAATGACAGCAGGTATTAGCTTACCAACTTGGTAATACCAAGTCCTGGGTCGCATGTGAGTTGGGACTTGTGGATCGTCGAACTTTAGGAACATCGAATTTTGGACGTTGATATGTCACGCCTGGCTGTCCTTGACGTGTGTCTACGACATTCACCCAACAATCGTATTTAATACTTCTCAGCCAGACTGGCTGACCCAGCTTCACGCCATGCGAATCATTCTTCATGACCAGGTCAGATGTATGAGGTTTGCCTTGGGTACATATCGGCCGGTAAAAGTTCCTCAAGGTTTCCTTGATAATGCCGCGTGGAATTGAGTCCATGCGTGCGTGACAATTGTCCCTCGGCGTGACACCAATGGCGCTGCCAAAGCCCTCAGCTTCCCAACTTCAAGTTTTTCCTTTTTCACTCAAGTAGCATCTTGAGCTTTGTTACAATCGCAAGTACTTATACCTATGAACATTCAAGCTTCTAAGCGCAAAATGATAACTCAAAGGAAGGGTTGGTCTCTATATGGTAAAGGATGTTGTATGTTATTCCTACTTGGCATGCTGTTGACTATGCTTGGCAATGTGGGAGGCTGTAATGACCCTTCTCCAATGCCGGAAAGTGGCCTGTATAGTGGCCAGAATGGGAAGTATAGCTTCCGTTGGAATGTTCAACACTTTCCCGGCGATCTACTCAAGGGTAGGGCTTACATTGCCGCTACTCGTCTTGATATCCCAGAGCCGAAGGAGTTCACTGCTTCTGCGGTTGCGTATTGGCGTGGTCCTCCCAAAGGGTACACTATGGACTTCAACAGATCGGACGTTGGTTTGGTCGAGCTTTGCAAGAACCTAGAGATGAACCCCAATGATTGGTGGGGGTTCAAACATGGATCAGATTGGATTGAAGCATTCGGTGTTAAACTACAGCGTACATAACCTCCACTTGGGAGTATGTGATCGGATCTCTCATATCCCATCTTTCAATGCTGAGTGAAGGCTTCACTGTGAGGCTCAAGCATAAGTCTCAGGCTTACATGATGTAAGTTACATCCAGTAAGTGGCAATCCTTATTTTATTGTATCAATGATAACCAGTAAGTAGTAAGTACTACTTACTAAGTAGTCGCCAGACGAGTTTTCTCTTGCTCGCTGACCCTCTCAGCCTTGCTAATCATTGTGTTGAAAATGAGGTAAATATAATAATAGCCCAATAGGTGGATCCAGTTCACAAGCTTCCTTGCAAACGGGTGAAGTTATCCAATCGTGTGTAAATTCAACAGTCTCAATGATAAGGTCCTCCTATCCTCACTAGGCCTTCCTGTAAACTGTAGCTCCGTGGATTCATGTTATAATGGGGTGGGCTAGTGTGCCGCCCACCCGCTTGACAAGCTCTGTGGTGTACTTCTCATCATTTTAGTACATTAAGAAAACCTATCAGAATATGTGATATCTATCGGTGTTTGGAGACCATTGTCAATAGATATGACTATAATGTTACGCTCTATGCCGATCCCCCCATCAATGCGAGTTTTTTTTCTTTTAAAGCTGAGCCAGCTGGGTGTGGTGTGAGCCAGTAGAACGCGTCCTAGGTTAGAACTCTCACCCCGTACTTCCCTGCTTCCTGCACATAGATATCGAGCATTTATAAGCTTAATAATGGTTATATATTGGCAAGTTTTGCTTAGAACATGCGGACCACTGGAGCGTCGCTCGATACTCACGCCCGCCGTGAAAACCGCGCCAGTGGATATACTAATTCTTAAAACGGATTTTATGGCTGAGTGCGCTTCTTCTCACCAAGTTGTTAAGCTTTGAATGTCAGGTCCTTATAGGCAGACGAAGCCGGATTGCCCTCGGTACCGATCCAGTTGAGAAGATACTCCGTAGATATGCCTCTGATCCAGCTGGGGACATCCTAGAGACTCTCTGTAAAGCCTGTGTGGAACAGACTTCTCCAGACAATGGCCCGGTTACGGGTTCAGATCGCAAAGCTCTGTTTGATGATCTATGGGCAACTCTTGCTGATGCCGTATCGGCTACCATGGCAGAGACCGCACTCAGCAGCCTGGATGCAGCAATTGTCCTCAAATGCTTCGCCTACTGTAACAGGGTTCCTCCAAAGCCACTGTTGCTCAAGTTACTTCGGCGAGTGGTAGGCAGAGGCTCTAAGAGGCTCTCCGAATTCGGCCCGCTTTACACTTTGCAATGTATCGCGAAGTTGCCCGAAGTCGATGAGGAGGTCGGTCAGATAGCCGGTAATATTGTCGGCTTTGGTCGCCGAAGGTTGGAAAATATGTCCGTGAGCGTCCTGGGGCAGACCTTTGCCGCCGCCAGTCATCTGGCTGGCATTCCCAATCTGCCGAGGTGTCTCAAAATGAGGCCCTTCATCGACGCTCTTAGCGAGGAGTTGGCAGGGAGATGTCACTGGGAAGGAGGGCCAGGTATGACCGAAGCTGAGCTGATGGGGCTTGTTCATGCATTGGGAAGATTGGCCCAGTCCACTCGGGGCAAAGGACTGCTCATTGCCTTGGAACCGTGGGTCGGCAAGGCCCTGTATTCGCTGACTTTACCCGACTTGGTCGCCGTTGCGCACGCGTACACTCGAGGCGGACAAGTTGGTGAGGCCGGCAAAGTTACTGTTAATATCCTTTGTGCATGCGCTCGAGAGCTTAGAAGGATTCCTACAGAGGCTTGGGACGGTAAAAGCCTTACCATCTGTATCAACAGCTACGCTATGGGACGGGTGGCACATGAACGTCTGCTATCAAAGCTTATAGAGGAAGTACTGCCGGCTCGAGTGGGGACCTTCAATGGGATGCAGATTGCCCTCGTTGCACATGGTCTGACCAGATTGAAGCAGCCGGTGCCGGCCAGTGTCTGGCTGCGGGCCCAAAGTGTTGTGGAGAGCGTGAAAGATTGGCAGCAGATCACGCTTATTCTGCAGAGCTATGGAAAGAACCAAGCAAACGTGGTGGACCCGGAGGCAATGGGGGCAGCTTTAGGGCGAAGGATTAGGTCATTGATGAGAACTCAGCGACCCACTATCGAGACGCTGCCGGTGCTTGTGTATGCTTTGTGGAAGTCAGACGTTCAGGTAGAAGCAGAGTGTTGGGAGGCGGTGGGCCTGGCCTGCGCGGATGTATTTTCTGACGAAAAAAGTGCAAAATGGCGGCTCAGTGAGGCTGCGAACATGATGTCGGCCCTAAGCAGCGTAGCTCGACCGGAAGATGTAGGTTGGATTCATGCGTTCACTGGAGGGGTCATCGATATGCTTTGGAAACACCCGGAAGCTGCCACTGGTGACGACTTAGTCAAAATAGGCTCGGCCTGCGGTAGGCTCGGTCGGACCGATGCCCTAGTTGTTCTCGAGAAAGCTGTCAGGACATCCGCTCGCAGCGTATCAGAGCTCGGTTACATCCCCAAAGGCAGACTGGCTGGGGCTATGGTGACACTGGGATGTTCCAGCCAGGATGTGCTGCAACTATTGAGCGAGACCACCCCACCGCGAAGGATATGGGCGAAAGGGTGACATCATGAACGTGTTTCTGTTAGCATGTGTAGTTGCGTTGGAACTTCGAACTTGGAAGCAAGAGTGACCATAAGTAGACTGGCGAGGCAACAGGTTTGCTAGTAATGAACCGCTCTTCGCCAAATGAAGCAACAAGCCAGCCGGGCAATGCTGGTATGAAGGACATTCATCATGAACAATTCAGGTAGTAGGGGAACGGAGATGGGATGGAGGGATGGTGCCTACAGGAATCAAAAAAAGCGTGCTTGTGTGGGGTGGAGCGAGGTTTTTACTGGATAATATTCTTCTAGACCAACATACGTAAAGTCTATAACATGGACAATGCTTTTCTTAGGCTTTCCGTTTGAAGCTGGAAAGGTTGAACACTCATGAGTGTGTGTGTGGGGGGGTTCGTCTGTGTGGGTTCCGAACATCCCAAGTGGGTCAGAGGGATACTCATCCACTCGATGGTAACGAGCGGGTAGCAAAGTCGAGCCACGGTACTGGATGACGCGGATAACTCTGTTCAACCGCCGATCCGCAATCTGTTGCTGGAAGCAGCTTGCTGAAAGATGGCAACAACTCACGTTTCACTAAATACTGGATCGGGTGCAAGCCGAGTCTTATATCAAGCCTATAAACTATCAAAAATTGACATGTATTCTCTGCTCACGCCGGATACGACATATTTCCCTGCCATGAACAACTGGATATGTAGTGTTTGCCGATGCCTTCCGTCGCCTGACACGTCGCATTGTATGTGGCTCGTACTCTGATCGAAAACTGTAGGAACATAGTTGTAGGAGAAGCTAGAATTAATGCTGTATTTGTCGACAGTGTCGACTCCATACCCTACGGTTGACAGTGTACGATCACGTCGTAGCGAAATACAAGTGCAATTGTCTGCAGCTGTGCCAGGAAATGTATTCCAGTTCACGATTCATGAAATGACAAAGCTACGTTGGAAAATCCCGTCGAGGCTCTCGGCTCGAGGCTGAAGACTGGCAGTTCTAGAATATATGAGCTGATTCAGCTCAGCTGACAGCTGAAGTACTGTGTCCGAATAGAAACTAGTTCCCGGGTTGATTATAAAGTTTATAAACTCTACAAAATGTTGAATCGACAAGGAATGGATTTCCAAGCTGAGAATCCCAGCGTCGACCTAGAGATTCTCCAGTGGATCAGTGGGATATGAATCCCATATTATATGTTGTATATTCATATGCTGATATACTTCAGTATAGTTTGATGATCAAACTTTGATCATAAAGCAAAGTGAAGCGTCACGGAGCAGAAAAAAGGGACGGAAGCGGGTCCGACCGGGTCGGACCGACCCGCCCGGTCGCTTTTCGGTCGCAAAACGAGACCGAAAGGGTTTTGCCGTAAAAGCCCTGGAGATGAATTCTCCGTCTTTTCACGTTCAATTTTGCCGGCGTCGAGCGGAGTTCGCTAAGCATCGTTGCACCTTGAGGCCACTTGGACGCTCTCTATCGGCTCACCCGAATACGTCACTACTGGCTGTCTCCGGTGGGTGTCTATGACATTGCAGCCTTATCACTCATCTGCGATATTTCTGAAAGAGTCGTACGCCTTACAGGCTGAGCTTCATAATCGAGTGTGGATGGGCCAGCCTTGTTTTGAGTCACAGTTCGGTTAGCAAAGGCCTATTATCCCCTTTATGAGGCCATGAGGACTTAAATGTGGCATGTGTGCATGGCCCGATTGTCAACACAACTTCTGCGCGTCACGGTGACGCCGTCACCAAAGCCCTCAGCTTGTCGCACTCACTTGCGAAGGTGTTCTTCCGTCTTCATTCAAGTTGCATCTTGAGCTTTATTACGATCGCAAGAAGCCTTAACCTCATGAATGTTCAAACCTCTAAAGGCCAAGCGAGGACTCAAGAGAAGGAATGGTCTCCTTATGGCAAAGGATGTTGTATGTTATTTCTACTTGGTATGATGCTGACCATGCTTGGATATGTTGGAGGCTTTCGCGACCCTCCCCCAATGCCTAGAAACGGCTTGTTCGCTGGCGTCAGTGACAAGTATCACTTTCGTTGGTTCCTTCATAACTTTGACTCCGACCCATTCGAGGGTAGGGTTTATATTGCTGCAACTCGCCTTGATGTTATAAACCCGAAGGAATTCAATGCTACGGGTGTTTTATATTGGCGTGGTGATTCACCAAGATATGCTATGGAACTAAATAAGTCGGATGATGGTTTGGTAAACCTTTCCCGTAACATCGGACTCCGATGATCGGAGTGGACCCCAATGATTGGCAAGGGTTCGATCATGGATCAGATTGGATTGAAGCATTCGGTGTCAGACTGCGATATGAAAAATATCCACCAGACGGCATTTAACGGGATAATTGGTATTCAATCCCCAAATGCTCCAAGGACTTCGATTATTAACTCTTTAGATCAGCTTTATTAAGTAGCTTAAGCTGGTAATTCTGCCTCGTCGTCCTAGGCAGTCCTCAGATTTCATAACAATAACAGAACAATTACGAGTCGCGAAACTGGGTTTCGCTCGTTGTTGATCGGTTTGTGTTTAAAACAAGGCAAATAATTATAAGAGCTCACTAGGTGAGTTAGGTTTACAAGTTACTTTCGAGGAAATACATTCCAGCCTGGAAGTTCCAGGAGTCTTACTCTCATTAGGCCTCGCGGGAGACTGCTACTCCACTGATTGATGCTATAATAGAGAGAGCTCGCGTATCCGTAAGCTTTGACATAGACGATCCCCGCCTTTGTTTGCATTGGAGAGGTGTGACATCCACGTCATGTGGATATCACATGTGGACCACATTTAGCGTAAAATCTCACTCGAGGAAGACTTTCCTGTGAAGCACGCCAGGTCACACACATTCCAAACTTTTCAAGAGTCAGTTATTCCCGCCAGTTGCTGAGGCTCAGCAGCTGAGCTGAATAAAATGGTCGGCTAGCTCTGTTTTTAACGGAACGTTCGAACAGCTGGGAGTGTCGAAACCGCTCCAAGTGCTCAAGGCTTCGCTATAGTTGAAACTACCTTATTTCCGCTGACCTCAATGACCGACCGCAACTTGCGGCCAAGTCTTTGCAGGTACCAGGAGTTCGGTGCCGGAGCTCCTGCACCAAATATCGGATATTCCGGATCGACGGGACGAGTGCTCCCGTGGGTACCAAACTTGAGGCGAAGACCTTCCCCAGTAGGCGGCATGTACAGGGTGTTCAATAAGTTAGGGCCCACCCCCTGTAGCTTCTTATTGGCAGTAAGTTATTGCGAACGAATTGGAACCCGAGACTCATACCATTCAAAAGCTCTCATTCTCTTCTATATACTGGCTCGTCATTCGGAGCCATTCCCATGGTGTGTGACTTGTACTATTGAACGAAACGCCACAAAAATGCACGAAAACCGCTGGCAGTCTGCCAGTAACTAAGTAAGGTGCTCAACATGGCCTCCATTCGCTTTCTGGACGAGTTTGAGTCTTCTCCTTGACCCTTCGCAAGCCTTCTTTATTGTCACGAGAGGTATCGCATCTCACGCCGCGGTGAGAAGTTCTCACTGAGAACTTGCTTCAAGTCGGCGACGGTATTGAGTTCGAGAGCACCCCCCTTGATTTGCTTCTCAGTAAAATCATCAAAATAGCGCGGAAATGCAGAACACATGGTTCTGGCACCCCAATTGGGCTTGTCCTTACGAATCGCGACGATGGAATGAAGTTGAAAATAGTTACGCTGCTGTGGCATATGCAAAAGCCCAGCACCATGGGAGGTTCTGCCAGCCCGATTTTACGGACTTTCAACCACTAAACTCGATGGCGAGTCTTCTATAGCGTGCGAGCGAAACAGCCAAAGATATGCTCTGGTAGAAGAAAATGAGGGCTTTCGAATGGCATGAGTCTCGGGTTCCAACTCGTAATACAGGGGGTGGGCCCTAACTTATTGAACACCATGTATGTTTTCTGCAAGCTCAATCAGAGTCAGCAAGGTCGATCGAAGAGGGACATTGCTGACACGATTGGGCGGTCAAAACTCGACACAACTGGGTGATGGCGCGTGCCGCGCGCCAAAGTAATCCGCGCAAGCGGCACGCACGCACATAGCTATTGAATAACCGTTATTGAATAACCCACGCCGCAGCGCTAGCTGCTAACTCGCAGCCATCAAGGTGCCCAGGAGGCACAGGACGGGACACTAGTCCCGCTCCCCCGCGGCCATAGCCACGGGCTTAATTCTTCAAACCTGGTCTTGACACATCAGCGCTGTGCAGCACTGCCGCGAGTGAGAGCGTCAAACGGCTCGACTCACGGCACAAGTCAGTGCAAACACGACATGCAAGGAAGACCTAACCCCATCCGAGCGGACTCGTGAATACTCGCCTATCAATGTTTCCCAATGATGAGTATTCTCAGTTGCGGCTCGAGTTTTGTCTGTTCTGGGCTTATCCGAAGCCTTCTCCAGCCCGTGTGTGTTACATCGAAATCAATGGTGCACTTTGAGTGACCGTCTCACCGATATACTATCGAAAACGAATTAGCAGTGGTAATAGCACTCATATTCCTCACTTACGGAACAATTAGGTGAGAAGCAAAAATACATCGTGTATCATACATACGCTAAAACCTCCGTCCGTGGCGGGGAAAAGTTTACAAATGAACCGGATAAAGTTGAAGATTGTTCATTCTGGCCGTGGTAAAGGGCAGTTACCAGCATGACAGAAAGTGGACATTGTGTCAGGTGCCCGCGTGAGGCCAGAAGAGTACTTGATCCGATTAACATCTAGGAACCTTGAGCGTATCGAGAAGTTCTCCTGGAAGGTTCTCTAAGGAACCTTTCCTTAGGCTCATTGCATGATGCTGTCGAGCTCGAACCTTCGTAAGTATGAAGAGGTTTTCTCTATATTATAGAGTCTATAACAGAGCTCAACATAGAACTTGAATGAAGAACGCCTCTCCAAGACGATAACAGGAAAATTGGGTGACCTGGAAGACTCTGATTACTAGTACAATCACGTGAAGTACGTACAGTACAATTCCTACCCGCTTGTTCATTGCCAATGAATCATTGGTGATGACCGGTCACTACTATTGTTAGTACAATCACGTGAAGTACGTACAGTACAATTCCTACCCGCTTGTTCATTGCCAATGAATCATTGGTGATGAA
>JAAPAO010000064.1:70481-96345 GCA_013115145.1 Perkinsus chesapeaki
TGACCGGTCACTACTATTGTAATCGTATGAGGCATATGTGTTGGGGTGGTCGTAGTGCATCCCACTAAGTGTGATTCTGCCAGCCTCATGCTGGTACCCAGTTTACGACGATAGACCCTTCGTCAAAGACTATAAAAGACTACTGCTACTGCAGTGCTACTTACATCCATAGTACTATGTGGAGCCGCTCGGTCTCAAGCTGACTTCAGACGTCAGACTTCTTGAGTTCAGTTATCATCGCCTGAACTCTTTCTCCGCTAGTTTCAAACCAGTGGCTTGATTACTTCAGTCCGTTGCGCTTCCCGCAGCAGCAGGCGTTGCCTCGCCAAATATGCAGCCATGTGCAGATCGGCCCTTCCAGAATATTCAGCGGAACTCCCACGTTTTATTCTTTCCCAACTACCCTTATACGTCGCGCCTGGCTGTCTCCTGTAGCTGCTCGTGACATGTGGAGCCTAAATTGGGTTACTCGACATGTTCCACGGTACTCCTCGACGAAGCATGCGTTGCACAGGTTGTGCCACTCGATCAAGCGCGCGAGAATAACTTTGAGCACAAGCCGACTCGCAAAGGGCTTTTCAATGTCCCTTATGACGCTGTGCGGCGCTGAAGGTGGCATGCTTGCGCGACCCGATTATTGTCGCGATTTTTGGCGTCACCTGGTGCGGCACCGGTGGTGCCCCAGCTTCTGAACTTCAAGAGGAGTTTTCTCTTCTTCACTCAAGTAGCGTCTTGAGCTTTGTTATAGTCGCAACTAGCACTCACACCCATGAACATTCAAACCTCTAAGCGACAGATGATGACTCAAGAGAAGTGTTGGTCTCTATGCGGTAAAGGATGTTGTATGTTATTCCTACTTGGCATACTATTGACTATGCTTGGTAATGTGGGAGGCTGTGATGACCCTCCTAAAATGCCGGAAAGTGGCGTGTATAGTGGCCAGAATGGGAAGTATGGCTTCCGTTGGAATGTTCAGCCCTTTTCCGGCGATCTACTCCACGGTAGGGCTCACATCGCCGCTTCTCGTCTTGATATCCCAGAGCCGAAGGAGTTCACTGCTTCTGCGGTTGCGTATTGGCGTGGTCCCCCCAAAGGGTACACTATGGACTTCAACCGATCGGACGTTGGTTTGGTCGAGCTTTGCAAGAACCTAGGAATGAACCCCAATGATTGGTTGGGGTTCAAACATGGATCAGATTGGATTGAAGCATTCGGTGTTAAACTACAGCGTACATAACCTCCACTTGGGAGTATGTGATCGGATCTCTTATATCCCATCTTTCAATGCTGAGTGAAGGCTTCACTGTGAGGCTCAAGCATAAGTCTCAGGCTTACATGATGTGAGTTACATCCAGTAAGTGGCAATCCTTATTTTATTGTATCAATGATAACCAGTAAGTAGTAAGTAGTCGCGAGACGAGTTCTCTCTCGCTCGCTGATCCTCTCAGCCTTGCTAATCATCTTGTGTTGAGAATGAGGTAAATTATTTACCGTAAATATAATAATAGCTCAATAGGTGGATCCAGTTCACAACCTTCCTTGCAAAGGGTGAAGTTATCCAATCGTGCGTAACTTCAACAGTCTCAATGATAAGGTCCTCCTATCCTCACTAGGCCTTCCTGTAAACTGTAGCTCCACGGCATCATGTTATAATGGGGTGGGCTAATGTTCCACCAACCCGGGCTTGGCAAGCTCTGTAGTGTATGTTTCTCCCTTTGTGTGCATCAAATGCACTTTTTTGGTGGAAAAACTTTTTACGAAAAAGTGCAAAATGTTGCCCTAGTTGTTCTCGAGAAAGCTGTCAGGACATCTGCCCGCAGCGTATCAGAGCTCGGTTACATCCCCAAAGGCAGACTGGCTGGGGCTATGGTGACACTGGGATGTTCCAGCCAGGATGTGCTGCAGCTACTGAGCGAGACCACCCCACCGCGAGGGATATGGGCGAAAGGTTGATACCATGAAGGTGTTTCTGTTAACATGTGTGGTTGCGTTAAGGGCAGGAGTGGCCGATCGGCGATGGAACAGGTTTGCTACATAGTAATGAACTCCTCTTCGGCACATGCAGCAACAAACCAGGCGGGCAGCGCTGGTATAAAGGACATTCAGGTAGCAGTGGAGCGGAGATGGGATGGATGATCCGCGTGAGGTGGAACTGGCACGTAATGAGACTAATTCTAATAGAAATGCGTTGTTCGTCGACGAACTAGGGATCATGCGGGAAATAAAAAGTTGCTTGCTTGGCGGAAATGGAATGGAAAACTGAATGGATATACTCTTGGACCAGAAGTCTAAGTGGGGAATTCGTTCATTTGGCTCCAAGCTCTCTCGCTTCTCTGGCCACGTTGGTATGGTTCACATGGCTTCCTCGTAAAACTGAACGCGTACCCTGATGAAGATTATAGCTCAACTCTAGATTGTAATTTCGCAACAGAATTGAGCCCCCTCATTATCATACGAATCTCGTGCACAGTCGAGAAGACTTACACCTTTCTTTGCCGAGTGTTGACCTTTGAACTGCTGCGCTTAGCGTACTCTATTGGGGATCTTCGAGTACTACTCGACACCGTCCAGCCAGCCTGGGGAGAGGATGGTCCGTGCCTCCAAGTTGAGGCGAATGTGCCTAGACAGTGGCATTGTCAGTGATGACCAGAAGAGCGTCACAGACGTGCGAGTGGATCTCATTTTCACAAGAGTAAGGTATAACCCTTCTGTGACGCCGTGACGTTATCCATGGCCAGATTCACAGTGCCGGAGATCAGGCCGTCCAGGGCCTCAACAAGCGGCAGTTCATGGACGCCGTTGTCGCTCTGGCTGAGGAGAAGTACGTGGTGCACTCCTCAGTGTGATAGCAGTGGAACTTTTCAGGTACCAGACTGGCAATTCGGCTGCATCCCTGGCTCGGTTGTACGCGGATCATTTGTCGAGCTTTAGCCCAGCAGATGATGCGGGGACAGAGCGGGAGGGTGCTGTAGAGGCAGCCGGAGGAGAAGAGCAAACTGATGGTAGTACTTGGCAGGGAAGCATAGAGAAGTACTTGATATCGCTGGAGGGATGCCATCTGCCGCTCGTTCGCTTAGCTGGGCTTATCGTTGTCCTTCTATAACGTTCTATCAAACAGACCCCAGATGGCTCGCAATATCATAATGGAATGGTCTGATTCTCTGCGGTGGCTCATAGCAGCGTCGCTTAGTAGCCCTCGAAAATATATGAATAGATTCTGTTGCAGAACTTTTCCGAGTTATATGTGCTAGGCGGCCCCAGTTGTGAGGTGTTGACCAGCCGGAAGCGAGGAGCCGATGAAGAGGTCACCCGAGTTCTGGATGCCTGTCGACCCTCCTTAATGCGGTAAGCAACTTGAATTTAATGGCGCGCGGTAATATTTCTGGTAGTTTGTATTGTGGGTATTTCCCCATGGAGCTGCATGGTGAGGATCCTGAGAGAGATAAAAGCGCCGCGGCCACCCACACACTCTACGGCTACTCGCAGAAGCAGCTATCGCAGGTTTTCATTGGTAATTTTGGGGCGCGCGGGAAATTCCTCCTCAACTTGAGGGGCTCGAGTAGACGGCTATATACTGTATAAACGGTTTATGTCAGACTTCGAGCTATGTCCGGTCATACTGCCTAAGTCGCAAATCTTCCAAGTCTTCCGTAATGTGATGAAGGATGAAAAAATCGCGGAAGCGGCGGAGCGAAGCATCGGCCTGGGTGGGAGGTATTTCACATACACACACTTCGAGGCTGCATTGCTCAGAGTAAGCCACGGGCAAGAGAGAGTCACGCGCCACGATATTATTGTCAGACGGCTCGGGCGCTGTTTGTGGACTTGGACATCGTCACGGGAGCGCCCACGTCTGCCCAGACGGACGCTGCTCGGTTGATTAGACTTTTTGATAGGATGGACCAGTCTAGGGTAGTATGAGCTCTGGATTCTTCGCAGTGCGGGAGAATATCTTCGAGGTTGATCATGCTTTTCAGGGTCGAGTAAGATTCGCTTCTCTCCCCATGATTGCGCGAGCTTCTTCACAACCGTTGCGGTTGCTGCCACCGGACTTCGACCGAACCTCGCTGAGCTTCAAGAGCCGACCGAAATCGGCAGTCAAGTGAGCTTGCTCGTGGGAGGTTCGTAGGAGGCATTCTACTCGGCAGGATGGTGTCCCGGGCGCTGCGGAGCGACACTGTGGTGACTGACGATTGCAGCGATGTGTCGACGAACATAGAGCTGCCGGAGCAGGAGGACGACTTGGTCACTTCGGTATTCTCCTACTATGTCATGCTGGGAAATCCGCTGAATAGAACCCAATTGGGAACGGCAAAGGTGAGTATCTTAGCTTGATGCGGGAAACGCCGGGTTACTGTGGTAGTTCCATCGGTTCCTACGAGATGCTGGATTGATGAAACCGGCTGGATCGGAGACCTTGGACACCAGCACAGCACGGGAAGGTGCGGTATAAATTCGCACTGCCTCCCACTTCGTGGCTCTCAGAACACGCCAAGGTGTCTCAGCTAAACTCGGCCGCCGCTGACCTGATCTTCTTGAGAAGTACTGAGCGCGCCAAGGACCGGAGTTCGGCCAAACATCGTCACTACTTGGACCGGGACGGCTTCCAGCGGGCCCTTGTTCGGGTGAGCTTTGCTGCGTGGTAGCTGCTCTCGGCGCCTCGTGCTAGCCTGCCGTAGAGCCATTTGCATGATCTCTCCCTAGCCTGGTCGTTCGTATAACTGTACTGCTCCAGACACTACTTGATTACGCGACTCGAGACTGACAACGGTGCCATGCTGTTATCGGTTGTTATCTTGGTGGATGTCTGCGTGGTGGTAAGACTGTGTTCAGGTTGGTCGGGCATTCTATGGCCACCAAGTAGGAGGGACCACGGATGCTGAAGTGGTGCGTAGAATTACGAGAGAAAGGATCAAGCCGTTGCTGCAGGTAGATGATGATTGCTGCTTGCATCTCATACGGAACTTCGTATATCACTCACACATACCTGTTAGTGTTATCGGTAGGTCCTCGGCTCGCCCTGCGGCGCTGACGGTGAGTTGGTCCACGAGTGCCTCAGCGACCTCCAAGATTCCCAGTCCGGTTTAAGCAAGACACTAGCGACGCTGCACCCTGGCATCCGTGCCATCTTTCAGCGCTACGCCGGAGTACGCGACTTATGGATTTTACGCCTGAATTGCTGCTCAGGTTGAAGGCATGTCTCTGGAGGGGTTTATGGACTTTTGCAAAGACTTCGAGATCTCGTCTAATGCTCGAGAAGACATCACTGGCTGCAGCAGGTTGCCGCTTCAGAGAATCTTTTACGATGCGAGGTTACCCGCCTACTGAATTTCCCATCTCTAGAGCCTCTCTCTCAGTCACGAGATTGGTCATCCAGATCACCGTAATGGCAGATCGCACACCGACTCTGTGAATCACAGGGAGCAGTATAGCTCAGCGCTCACACTGTCAACTGAGGCGTTCACCCTCTCATTTGTAAGCAGAAGCAAAATCATGCGATGACGCATATGAGCTTCAGATAATGCTGTCACGGAAGCTTATGTCGCAGTCTTTGCCGCCAGCCGAGCGACTGCAGCGATTCGCCGCTCGACTGAATCATACCAGGTAAGCCTGACCTTTTCGGATCGATGCGAAGGCCGAAGGGAGTGTCTGCGAGGTGGTCGGCGTTATTATGCCGGTTCGCGTGGTTTCTGTCATTTCTGCATTCTTCAGCGCCGCCTCCTCCCTCAATCGGTCAGCGCCATTATTTCTGATATCCCCTACAGTGGAAGTTATAGTGGGAGCCACCACCAGTGCATCCATGCGCAGCCGAACTGCCCGCGGCATCCGGCCTGACCCGCCGGCATTTTCTAAGGCGAAGTCTCGGGCGCTTGTCGCTGGGAAGGCGACAGATCTGGTTGCTGCGGATTGGGAAACCGCACTGAGACTTTGGGAGGAGGGCTATTGAGAATTAGCATACATTGAAGCGCATGGACTTTAACATTTAGTGTGGCTGCTGCTGTGTGGTGAAACGAAGAAGACAGCGTTGTGTTCTTGTGGGCCCGCTCTGCGTCGCCGGGGCTATCCTTATTCAGAGGATACTAGTTTCGTCATGGCCATCATCACCGGTAGCGGAGGTAGCTCTGGTGTAAACCCTCAGTTCTCAGTTGATCAGCTCTTCTGTGAGCGAAACGTTTTATCGAGTCTCATATATAAGATGAATAACGCGCACGGAAGGTGAGCATCCGAGCACGGGAGTTTCACCGATCTTGCGTGGTGAGCGATGCTCTCTCGTTGTTTATCACAGGTTGGCAAACGCCTTCTGTTATGCTACATTTGTGTCGCATAAAGGGTTTTAAACTGCACTGTTCGTGTTCCGGTTTTCACGCTAGAATCTGTGACACTAAATCATCTTAACCTATTGTAGACTCATCGTCATGGCTACCCTATTGATGTCTCAGGCTCCCCTATTTTGGCTCCCTTCGTAAGCTGCAGCGAGATCTGGATGCGCTCCTTGGCGCCTCTGGATCGGACGAGGATAGCTGCACTGTGGGGACATGGTCTGTGGTGCTCGAGCGGGCCCAAGCAGACATGGCCAGGTAAGGGCATGACATAGAGTTGCTGAAGTGGTGCTATTTTGTTATGCTCAGTGGGCAGTACGCGAAAAGTATGATCGCTGCACTAGAGACTCTGGCACAAGACGCCATGGCCGCAGCAGCTCCCATGCGAGAACTGCTGTCTAGGGGCCATTGGCTGCCATTTGGTCTGAGTGTTGTGGGATGCACTGCCAGAATTGTGGTCATAGCGGAGAATCTTATCATAGTAAGTAGCTTGCTTGTGTGCTCGCTGTCTCCACTCAGTGATATGATGATCGGCAGCATTTCAAGTAGTTCAGGCTGCCACGTTATCTCATTCCTTTGATGCCCAAACGTCCGCACTAACATCGTTTGTTCTCTAAGCGAAAAAAAATCGAATTCACCAAGTACAAATCGAGAGCGAAGTCTCACGTTGAATTTTACTCTCGCCGGGCCTCCCTGTATGCTGCTACTTGTATGCGCAAACGATTGTTGTTCGTAGACAACGTGGTGCTGCCATAGTAGCATAATCGATCTTTCTGGTTGCTTAGATATCCTACAATAGCAATCTTTATGGCTTCTCTCAGTTACTACAGCCTTATGCGCGGGCAACGAAGAGATCCTCGGAAGTCACCACTTGTGCTGTGAACGCAGCTGACGCGCTGGTGGACGAGGAAGACATGGGCGTAGCTGTGGACGACCCCGGTGAAGCTAAGATGGCTGTAGAGGTATGTGAGGCACCTGCGGGCCGACGGCAGAAGAAGCGCGTCAGGCGACATTGATTTCCGTTATTATCTTCGAAAGGCTTCATTTCCGCCGCTTCCACTGTCTGCACAATTCTTTCCCAGCCCTGAGGGGTCTCCACGTATGCATTCCAGTGTAGTGTTGTGATGGCGGTGTTAGTAGCGGAAGGGGACAGTCATCCGGTTGGGCCGAAGGAATTGGTGGAGTTTGGTCGCCGATCGGATCTGTGCAAATTGTCCCTGGTCATCTCCATTGGTTATCATTGTGCGCTCTTTCAAACATTCAGCGCATTCGTTCCCCTTTGCCTCTGATACCGACATGTGCGTATAATCGAAACCTCGGGTCGGAAATATACCCTGCTTCAATAATCTGTTTCATGACGAAGAAGGACGTCCTCACTCACGAATATGGCCAACTATACAATGGTTTATTGGAGGGTATTGTTTGATGCCTTTGATGGTTCCCCTCCATGTTGGCTCCCAAAGGTTTAACATCAAAATGGGTCGGTCCATATGGCTGAGCTGCACAGTAACATTTAGAGTCGCTTGAGCTATTCCACCTCAGCAGCTTGGTTTCAACATTTCTATAAAGCTATGAAGCGCTCTGCTGATCACAGGGTCATCGAAAACCGCCAGAAGAAGCCACGAGTGGCCAAGTCGAAGTCCGAGCAACCCGTCGTGAAGACAGAGCCAGCCGCCGTTCGCCCCGCAGCACAGCCTGCACTTGTAGGAGGCAGCTGCCCAATTGTCGCTGTAAAAGTATCCTGCTAGGGCGATCCTGTGGGGTCAGTTGAAGAGGGAAGGCTACAGCGTTTGAGCCTGGCCTGCAGCAAGCAGCTGGGAATGCTACCTCGCCTGCACGAGGTGCTCATTGAGCCTTTATCGTGCAGGCATTGCCAGGTCAGGTCCGGCGGGCAGTAGAGCTGTTTGAGGCCGACGGTTGCACCTTGCCGTTTGTAGCGAGGTATCGCCGGGGGTATGTCGGTCTGCCGGAGGGGGACATTCTCAAGCTTCATAAATATCTTATGAGGGAAAGAACGGTCGAAGAGAAGAGGATAAAATGCGTGAAGTCAGCACTGGTGGTGTCGGCTATCGAGTACTCTTAGTTGACAGGACGCTTGCCTCCAGAGCAGTCTTGGACCAACAGCTGCTGCGTTACCTGTGCTCCGCTGATTGTCGTGCTGAAGACATAGCCGATATTATGGCAAGCTTGGCTCCTCAGACCAAACGGAAGACTAAGGCACAAGAAGCCATCGACGCCGGTAGGGTGATAGTGAGCGCCATTAAACAGGATATCCCGGTGAACTGCAGGATTTGGGCCAATGGCGGATCTTTTGCTGGAAGCCGCCAGAGAGCCGTGCCAGCATTGCCCGTTGAATGTTCAGCGGTTGCTGAATCGGACTGGGGTATGAAGCGTGTCATGGGGTCTGCCGGAGGAGCAGTGTCAGGTTGGTACACCCTGGAACGAAGGTGACGTAGAGGCTGCGATCACTGCGATCCTCTGCCATCGTATAAGTAAGCCGCGTCACCCTCGGAGCTCCGTCTTGGGTTACTGCGTAGTGGCTGTGCTGCCTTCAGCTCGTGGTCAAGAGGCGAGATCCCTTTGTCGAGTGATGGTAGAAGGGAGAGCCAAGTTGGAGGTTGAAGGCATACCGGAGAATAGAAGTTCATCTCAGAAAAAGCCTAAGGGGCATTCGAGCAAAAGGAATTCTCAAATGGAGTAAGCCTTCTCGGCTGTCCTCCGGCCGGTCCCCGTTTACTGTTTCATCCGGTTCATGGCTTGGAATTAGCACCAGAATCCATCGGTCAGTTTTGTCGACCCTTCGTTCGTTTCGAAAAAGGCTGCGGTGACAGCAAAACCTATTAGCAGGTATTTTCATTATAGTGGCTACGCGAGGAATCTGAATAAAGTGAAACCGCACGAGTGGTTGGCTATCAAGCGCGGAGAGGCCTCCAAGCAGCTGAGGGTTAAGATAGCCTTCCCTAATACGAAGGCCCTTATCGATGCTAACCAGAAGCGCTTTCTTGCTCATGGCCACAGCAGTTGCCTGTGCGCTGGTGTGATCTCGGCTGCGGTGAGGAAGGCGGTGGATTCAATAGAAAAGTCCCTCTCGAGAGAGTTGCGGTCGGAGCGGCTCACAACGCCCGCCGAGGAGTTTGCCATCAAGACCTTCACTGACAATGTCAGTGTGAAGCTGATGTGCCCGCCGTTCCCAGTGGAGACCGGTACCGCGGTAATCGGTGTCGACCCGGGTTACGTGAATGGCAACAAGTGTGTGGTTATCACGGCCACTGGCGAGGTCGTAGACGAATTCAAGTTCTGGAGCAGCTCCAGTAGGTCTACTCGAAAAGGCCTCCAGGATGTTCCTTTTTAGAGCGGATGCAAGCGGGCCCAGATGAGTTGGCTCGGCGGGTCTATCAGTGGTCGGTCAAGCTCGTTGTCGTTGGGGATGGCCAGGTGATTGCCCGCGGAGATAATGCTAGTACTCGGTGCCCAGGGATCTCAAGAAGCGACCGATGCAATACGGCAAGCCTTGGACCCTACATACAATGTGGGCATTTGCATAGTGGACGAGTGCGGCGCCAGTATATACTCCGCCGGAGATGTATGGCCTGCCTGAATGCATTACCGGGCGGCGGATCCGCTTTGTCAGGTTGCCGCGTCCGAGCTGCCCGGTATGGACATCTCATTGCGGGGCGCAGTATCCATTGCTCGCCGCGTGCTTGATCCTATCGCTGAGTTTGTCAAGTTGGAGCCCAAGCATATAGTACAACTGTTCTAACTGGTGCGGTGGATTCCTGTCCTGCTCAGGGAGTAGGCCTTTTCCAGCACGACATGCCACCTAAGCAGCTCGAGACTGCACTGACGCAAGCTGTTCAGTGGTGTGTCTGTCAGGTCGGAGTTGATGTCAATACCGCTAGCGTCTCGCTCTTAAAGTACCGTTGTTTGAGAAACGGGTCTACTCGACAGGCACCTCAGATACGTCGCCGGACTTAATGCTACAACTGCTAAGCGAATAGTAGATTACCGGACACAGCAGGGGAAGCTTGGATGTCGTGAGGAGATGAAGAAGGTGAAGGGGATAGGACCTGCTGTATTCCAACAGGCAGCTGGATTCGTAGGTGAGGCTGCTAACCATCTGGCGCCGCTTCTGTTGCGGCTCTGATGCTTGTCTTTGTAGTAACTCTTATTGAAACTGTGCATCGGAGTCCTGCGAATTGATCTCGACACAAGTCGCTTATTAAGCCTTTGCCAGATCCGGGTCTATGAAGGCAGCGAACCTTTGGATGCTACAGGGATCCATCCCGAGTCGTATGAGTGTGCACGTCAGCTGAAGGATATCATCAACAGGCATAGAGGGGAAGGTGAGCACGGAGCTAGAGCTGTAGAGGTCTCCATCATGGTCATCACAGACGTGAACTCCCTGCTTCAGCACTTCAGTCCAAGGGACGATTCCGAGCAAGTGAGGCTAGATGCAACTGCTTTGGCGGACGGCGGTGTGACTTAGGCGCGGACCAGCGCGGCTGAGGTCCTTACAGAGTTGCTCGAGGCCAACAGGGATGTAAGGTTGGAGCATCCTGAGCGGTATCGGCCACGAGAAATTGAATATCCTCCCTACAAAGCCTCGGCAAGTGCTGCACTGGAGGTGAGTCGGTTCAATGCTGAGCACGAAGACGACCGCCGCTTGATTAAGGTCGGTGCGCATCTCGAAGGATCTATCGAGAATGTGGTATCTTTCGGAGCGTTTGTTCATCTTTACTGTGAAGAACCCGCCACGGGTCTCCTACACGTTTCTAGCCTTCCTCCCGCGGTCACCCTCGACACCCTATCAGTTAACCAACGAGTAAGCAGCCGCGCTATTGCAGCCGCTATTGCCCGGTCGGACTCAGGTCAGAGTCGTTGTTGATAAGATCGACCGCTCCAAGCCTCGGAGGCCCCGAATTAGTCTTCGTATGCTCTAGTCTCCTGCTTCCTTCGCCGGGTTGCGTTGGTCCAACGCATTGACTGCTAGGCTTGGCCTACCTAGTATTTGCCCATAGATGGCCGACACTTCTGACCTTCTGGACGAGCTCCTGGAGGAGGCTCTCACGCCCCCCTCGGGAACTCTTTTCAGCCCTCGGCAGCCACTCGTTAGTGGAAATGCGCCGGAGCAACAAGGTGGCAGTCATCCTCATGGTCTCAGTGCGTCACGCACGGTAGGATTTTAGTAAGCTTCTGTTCACCTGGGTTGGCCAGTTACCTCCATTGCCGCTGCAAGAGGCCCCCACCATAATGGACCTCTCCGACGACCTTGATCTCCTAACACCTGTCGCCAAGGGGAAGGACGAGGACTTCGTTGTTCCATTCACAGCAGCAGATTCATCCTTGGAATCTTCGGCGGAGGCCCTTCCTACAGTACCTGCCCCGACCGCCAGTCCAACTAGCGCAGAGAGGATGGCCTCGGAATCTGATGCAGTCTTGGGAGGGAGGGATGGTCTGAAAGATCTCTGGCCAACCGACTCCGAAGACGGGAAAGATACGCCTTCGCTGAACGACTCTCGGTCGGATCAGCCACCAAGTGTGATGGAGCTTGCTGGACCGTTGACCGACGAGAATTCTCCGCCTAACGATGCCTTCGATGCGACTGGGCACAGTCTCGCTGCCTCTGTGCCGCCTCTGGGGCTGGCTGGTTCGACCCTTCCGCCGATACAGGAGGTTTCGACTGGGCGAGCGTCCTCCGGAAGTGTAACAGATTCTGCTCGCCGAAATGTCGCTGGTTTGGCTCCATTGGCGGCTGAGCAGCAAGCGCTCCGCGTTACTGTGCGTCGCTCTGGAACGATTTGCATTTGCACTGGGAAATCAGGTTAATGAATCGAAGCTCGTTCCGGAGCTGCCCCCGCTGGATTTACGACCGGTGCGATTTTGGCTGGAGAAGATGGAGCGAGCTCGACCACAAAGCTCAGCAATTACTGACGCAAGAACTGGAGGACTCAATCCCATACAGCTCGACAATGCTCAGTCGGCTCTTGGGCACAGGCCCACAATACTCTACACCATCCGTAAGCGGTGCTTCTACTGGTTAGGATTTTCCAATGTAAACCTCAGGCGTCGGTCGAGTGCTTGCTCCTACTGTTCCTGGGCCTGTTGCTAAAGGTGTTCTCGTATCGTACCGAGTATACGTCACCCTATTCCATCTAAGAAGCCAACTGATTATCAGTCGTACCGCTGTTGGTCCAAAAGTGGAAGCACCAGCAGGTCACGACTTTGATATGGCCGCGGAATTCTTCTTCCATACGGGCACGTCCTTAGTAGACCCCCAGATCGGAATGGTCTTCGAGCTGGCCCTGACCAGTCCTGAAGGCGACAGGCTCTCAGGGGGTTGGACTGTGGTTCCTGCTGGCCATCAAGTCAATGGCGGCGCCCTACTGCTGAACGGCACCCCTCGGCTATTACCTTTCATCAAACGCGAAGTGATTGGGGCTTTCGCAACAACTCAGACACCAACTGAGATGCTCATTGGTCTCGCCACTGGCGGGAGAATCGAGGTGGCATTCCGACAGATATCAGCTGAAGACCCAGAAGGCCAGTTCTATCGCGGAATGCTGCCACCTGGTTACGTGGCCTCACTGGGGGCTCCCGTTGGTTGCCTCAACGCCGGTGTCGCTCGCCGTGCTGAAATAGCAGTGGGAGGCGTCCGCGTTGATATTGAAAGCCATCACCTCGCGAATGAGCTTCAAGACGCGATTCGTTTCGCAGGCGAAGATTTCAGGCAGCGTTTCAAGTCTTCGGCTAGCCGGCACCAGGGTGAGGCTGAGTTGTCCAACCTCTGCACGGTGGTGCTGTATGCCCACAATGGGCTGCATCCTATCAGCCCTGAGTACGCATTCCACTTGCAAGCAGACAGCATGGGCAACCCAGTTCTTGTGAGTGCTACGCAGCACACTATTGATATGGTCTTGCATGACGACTGTGCTATTGCGGTCGAGCTGCACTACCATCTAGCTGGGGAAGGCTCGATTAACGTCCCGGTATGTTTGGGTTGGTGCCTCTTACTGCTATCCCATCTCGACCCTGTCACCGAGTGTATGATCGCCGCCGAGCCCAGACACAGCGCCCTGCTTCGCTGTCGGTTATTGAAGGGCCCTGGGGTAACCCTAGCGGGCCGACGGGTTTGGATAGGATCTCCCACAGGAACTAACCTTTCCATCGAGCTCACCGTTACCGGCGAAGCATACATTACCTGGCTGAGGGGCCGGCAGGAGGCCTTACATGCTGACAGAGTACGGGACGCTGTAGAGATGCCCACTAGGCAGCCACCACCTGTAGTGGAGAAGCTAGAAGAGCCGACGGCCGTTCTGCCACCACCGGTGCTCCCAGGACCTCCCATCGTAACGTATCAGCCATCCATAACGGAGCCTGTAGTCGAAGTCCCCGGATTCCCGACGAGTACCGTCCTCCTTGAGACAATGCAGCCAGGAACGCCTCCGCCTCCACCGGCTGTAGACCCATTTTCACCCATGGAGTCTGCTCTCCCCGTGGACGTCGGCGCACTGGCTGCTCCTCCACCAACGGCGATGCAGGCCGAGTTCATACCGAGAACTCCCCCGCCCACAGTGCCAGCCTCGCAACCGATCGCCAGCTTGGGTGGAGTAGTTATTGAGAGGGAAACACAGCGTGTGGTGGTGAGAGATGTGGATACCCAGTACGAGATGACTATGACTGATCCGATCGAGTCGGAGATCATTCCCGTGAGGGAGACAGTAACTCTTGTCTCAAGCCCTAGTGCGGGTGTGGAACTCAGCACTCAAGGTGGACGGCAGCCTGAGTCTCCTCAGCCCCGGAGCATGTCCCCAGCCGATAAGGCCTCTGCAGTTGCAGCTAGGCTGGTCACTGCTTCTACAGCAGAACAGGAAAGCCTAACTTCAATCGACTGGCGTCTGGAGGAGAATGACCCGCTTCTTCACGACGAGATCACTATGGCTCTCGTGGGCTGGAGGCCATCGGAAGCTGTTCAGCGACCAGGGAGCAAGCGGGTATATTTCACTGCAAAGTTATATACCTTCTCCGTACGAACCACGGAGGTCGCTGAGATGTCACGGAACGCCTGCCATAGTGTCCTGAGCTCAACAGAAGGTCACAGGTGGGCGCAGACTATTTTTCTTGAGTGTCATTGCTTCATTTCTCAGATTATCGACACGTTGGTGTTGCTGTTTTCCTTCGCGGTTAGCTATGCTCCAGCGGGTAGCCAGCCATGAGGGCCATGGGATAGAGCTCGAGATGCACTGTGCGGACACTGGCATGCTCATCGCAACCGCCTCGGTGCCCCTTCATGGCCTTCCAAGACAGCAGCGGATGGTGTCAAGGCTAGAAGAAGAAGTGAGCATCATTCGTATCTCCTCAACTCAGATTGTGACACTCAGGTGCCGTGCTGCAGTTTGGCGGCCTCTCAAGGGGCCGTCAGCGTGCTTGGCTGGCTTCAAGTGATAATTGAGAACCGAGGTGTTCGAGATTGCGGCCAAACCGGCCATAAGCATAGCCCTCTGGTATCTTCTAGCTCGGGTGGATATGTCCGTGCCCGGGAAGCTGGTGTTCACGGGACATCGGCACCCCACTCGAAGAACGTTCGAGTGAAGGCCCCTCGGTTGCCGTGGCCAGATGAGCTCAAAAATTCGAAACAGGATGCGGCCAAGTACTTCGGAGACCAACGAGAGAGGTCTCGGCCAGAGCTAGTCCAACGCAAGATGCGCGAAGCCCTCGTAGAGAGGCGGTATCTCCCTGCCATCTCCGGTGAGGCTCGGTACTTTACTGTGCCCTTCGGGAACCCACTCCAGACCGAGAGCCTCTTCGCTGTGCGTTTTGGGAGAGTGGGCTCCGATGGCAGTGTGGTCGTTGAGCCGCCTCGGCATTCCGGTCTCTCTCTGGTCAGTGACCCTGTGGAGTGGAGGTACGTGATCACCACGAGAGGCCTTCCTGAGCCTGACTGTGGCTATGAGTTGTTCACGGCCACCGCGGAGTTTCTGCTACAGCCTTCCCAGTCCGTAGATCTGCCGTTCCGCTACTTCCCTCTGGTTGAATCCGCAGAGGATCTTAGCTTCGAAATCAGCATAAGGCGAAGTGGCGGCGACATCGTCAGAGTTATCGAACTCGTGGTCCCTGGGCCAGTAGGCTTCCTGCCCGACCAAGTCACTCGACTGTGGGAGCCCGAAAGAACACCCGTACGAGCAACCCTGAAGCTTGACAGGGACATTGGGCCGGATGCTCTCTGTATGGTCGTGCCAGAGGACTCTGGTATCGCGGTTGCGCGCTGTAGTTCATCTAGCTACCTCGAAGTCTCTCTGACCTCTCCTCCGTTTAACGAGAAACCTTGCGAGGCAGTTTGTTTGGTCTACCCACGAGGGGACAAGTATAATGAACGACCCACATTGGCTTTGAAGATAATCTGCATCGGTCTTTTGAGCGAATACGTCAAGGGCGCCGTTGGTCGGCAAATCGACAAAGTACTGCAGCTGCCCTCACATCTCACCCTCGGGGCATCAACTATCCTTGCCTACACTTCGAACGAGGCCCTCGCGAGGATCGAGCCTCCGCGAATTGCAATACATGAATCTGCGCCAGGCCAGATTCCCATTATCGTGACACCTTCTCGAAGTGGAGCGAGCAGTTGTCTTGTGTACGCTTCGAAGCTGGACCAGGCTGCAGTACCCGCTCGATTGCTAGCATCGTGGATACTCGACGTTCAAGCCGAGCCTCCTACTGTTACAGAAACGCACGAGCTAACTCTACCCTATGGACGGCGATGTAGGAAGCGACTGCCATTCCGGAATCCTATAACTCGCCACACAGAGTTCGCAGTTCGAAGCTCAAACACCGAGGTTATGCAGGTAGTCGTCCGCTCCTTGATCAGGGCTTTCAATTCGGCGTGTTCATGTTTACAGGTGGTCTCCTCGAGCATGGGATTGGCCCCCCTTGCAGCATCGCATATCGACTTGGTCTTCCCAGCGGCACAAGGCTACATTGCTAAGAAAGCCGAATGCTTCCTGTTCATCTCCAGTACAGATGGGCAGGTCTCGGACACGAGGCTTTTTAAACTGAACTATATCTAGTGCGCATGCTCTTGTAAACTTACCTACGTGCTGTCTCCACCAAAGCATGCTCTGCGTTCTGTAACGAGGTTATCCAGCTCGTTTTTGCAGCATTGGTCTCAGTGCTCATGAATGACCATCCAGAATAGGCGAGCTTCGTCAACGCACGAGGCATCGAAAAGGCATCTTGCCCGACGGGCAACCACGGGAGGGTATCCATCGAAGCGCGTCTCCACATCAGATCCTCCACTAGTGTAATTCCTGGTAGCCGGAGTCGATGATAAGATTGGTTTTGTCAGTCCTAACTGGCCTGGTCCGCCCAACCCCAAGCAATCTACGGTTCCAAGCGCAGCGTCGAGGGGCTCTCTTGAAAGGTAGGTTGGAGCTCACATGATCTTACTCGGACTGTCAGTTTTTCGGTAGCTATGACTTTATCTCTGAGTGTCCGTTTCACCTTTAGTCATGTAAATACTAATCAGCGAAGCGAGCGTTCTGTCTCAAGGCGAAGAAGATCCATGGTTGACCCACGTGAAGCTCATGTGCGACTCGAGCTCGTGCTGGAAAAGCTTCCAAAAATGCGTACATCCCACACATGGTAAGACACTGAATTACACTACACCTTACTCTGTGATTACCTTTCAGTATTGAGGACTCCATACACACTGCTCTTACATCGGCAGCTCGGCTTCCTGTGGAGTGCCTGCGGGTCTCCAAGTAAGCGACTCTTCCCCTCCAATACACTGGAGGCTGCTGCTTCAGATTCCATTGGGACCCCCTTGGTCGGCCGACTCTCGACATCCTGGTCAGGAGGTCAGAAGAGCTGGCGGCCTCTGATGCTGTCGAACGAATAGTGGCCGCACTTGATAATACACGCTCACCCTTCCGTACATCTGGGTCTGCACAGAGGGGCCTCCTAGCTGGAGCGTTCCTCCGACGTCCGACGCGGCAAAACGGTGGCTCGCAAGGACCAGACACAGCGCCGTTGCGCATTGTCGTGTCGCCTAGTTTCGAAACTTCATTAAGCACGTCTGAGTAGGCTACTTGGTATATTGGAAAGCACCTAAGTTTATGTTTTCTCAGAATCGGCGAGATCATCCGTATTGGCCTCTTGCGAGCTACAAGGTTACCTCCGAACAGCTTTAATATTGAAAAGTAATTCACATATTCACTTTCCGCGTGTACAGCGTCGCGTCAGGTGCTCCCGCCAGCAAGATGGCCAACTCTTACTCTCCCTTGTTGCCTGCGGACAAGGCCGGCTCAATGCCAATGACGTTACGGCAAAGCTTATCGCCTCTGTTGATGACACCTCATCCAGCGTGCACAAGGGGAGCAGTTTACTGTCAGCAATACTTGCCAATGCGAGGCTCGAAGTTGGCACTCGTCGTGCTAGTCTCCCAGATTCGAATTCTCGCGGTCGCTCCCTTTCGACCAGGAGACCTCGAGCGCGCTCGCGAACTCCATCTAGACGTCCTTCCGTGCCGCCGAGATGTCTTAGCCAACCCCGCAGAAAGAACAAGGTCTCGGTTCCTAGTGGGAGGAAGACTGTGGATGAGATCAGCAAGCTTATACCTCTGCACCCTTCGAGCTTCCCAGATTCCATTGCAGAGGAGCTTAAGGCATGGGGAAAGAACTCTATGGCAGACTTGCTCCGCGGCGTTACTACCACAAGTGAAGCGTCTCGTACAGGCGACGGTTACAGTGTGAGGAGCAGCCGCGCGTCAGAGAGCCTTAGCTTGAACGATGCTCCGAATGACAGCGATAGACTTGTCGGCAGGGCCCGCCGAAGCCACGTTCGAGAGTTAACTCCTAAGTTTAGTCCCGGGGGCAGCAGCCAAGTTCCAAGAACTACGGCTCGAGAAGGGCACCGGGATCAGAGAACCTATAAGGAGCGGGGGCGATCTGGGGGGGTTAACGATCAGCTTCAGCTAGTTGACGATACCTCTATTGAGGAACTTCCTGTATTTCGGGCAACAGTCAGTTCTTGCGATCGAAAGACCAAGACTGTAGGCCCGGAGGCCACAGAGAGGGACTTTCTTGATGAGATTCAAGACGAGCTTCTGGTTCTCCGTACGAGCCTTCACCCTTCTCAGCCACCTCAGGAAACCCGAACGTCGACGGAATCTTCCATTGTAGAACCACGCCCATACGCACGTTACAGTGCCTCGAGCCCGGCCTGCATTGAGGTCAACCTCGTTGACAAGCACGTCCCGGCCAAACCGAGTGGAAGCCAAGCCTTCCACGACTCCAATACGCTCAGGCGACGTTCTTACGGTGAAGTTAGGAAAGAAGCTGCACGGGCAAACCGAAATGCGCCAACGGCTACGTCTCCTGTGTTTGAGCCGGAGTGGTTGACCAAGCTTGCTTTGCCTGATGATAAACATGTATTAGAGCCTCAAGAGGATATCAGTGCTCCTACGGACTACCTCGGCCAATCCGATCCTTCTAATGATAGCTCCCGTCATTCAGAACCCGCCGAGAAGTCTGCGTATCAAAGCGGTACCAGTTCTGGAAGCTCCACTGTTTCCGTGTCGGCAAACACTGAGATCTCTAGTGGCGCCTCGAGGCCCAGCGAGCTGTCGCGCAGGACGTCTTCAACATCAGTGGTGAGTGCAGCACGAAAGTCGCAGATCATCGACATGGTTCTCAAGGGCTTACCGAGAAGCCAACAAACCATTGTCGCTGGTTCGGATGTTCGACGTGCGATTGACCGTGGGCCGCTGCGCGAATTCGATGCGAAGCCTAAACTTTCGACGACCAGCGGAGTCGACCGAACGCACTTGCAGGAAGTGGCTGCCATTGACCTACATTTGAACCACCCTGCGTCCCGTAAACAAATAAGCAGCACTTCGAGCTCTGACAGCAGAGTATCCCCTGACGGGAGCAGCTCGGTGTATCCTGGTGAAGATGCTGAGTCGATGCCGCCAAGCCGGCCTCCTGGTTTCTCATCTGAGCTTAGGCGCGTGAACATCTCGGGAACCGGGCATACTCCATCCTCGGTGCCCTCACACGACGCGAAGTCGGTCGACTCTCCTGTCGCTAATGTTCACAGTATGCCGGTGGCCGTGCCTACTGGTAAGTCACTATATTGTGGGATTTTGGATGGACCGATACCTTCTCAACCGGCTGCAGTGGAACAGGCCACCGGATGCCAGGCAATGAAGCCTTCTGGTGGATCCCTGTCCGGATATCGTACATCGGAAGGAGAACAGCAGCCGTTGAGTTCCGAGTATAGCTGGGAGAAAGAGCTGTCCCCGGCGCCGCTACCATTACATGGCATGACTGAGCCGTCTCGGCCCGAATTACCCCCTCCTTCGCCTCCCTCTGCTCTTACGGGAAGCTATGCCAGAGGTTCTCCTCGGGTTGGTACTGCAACCTGTGAAAGGCGTACATCTGATCTCCCATCAACTGCGTTCTCAGCTCCTGTCATCAAAAGTGATAGCGAGCTACCGGTCTTCCGTGATCCATCATGGCTGATGAGTCCACGAGGTAGTACGATTAACATCGCGGGCCAGGCTGCTACCTCTGTGGATGATCAAGGAGATGGTGCAGATTCGTGGGCAGTTGGAGCAATAGACCCCTACAGTCTCCGTGACGGTTCCAAAGCATGGCAGTGTGTAGTCAGGTCCCTTCGTCGGGGAATTCCTGACACCGTAGCTCAAGTCGGTCTTGGCATCGGTCTCTGTTCCGATCCAATCGGCGTACTTGATTGTAATCTGGTGACGGATCTGCCGTCGGCGGTCGTTCTCGGCTATGACTGTAGCGCTGTCTTTGCGAACGATGACTGGTGTGACGTGACGCAAGGGATTAGCGAACACTGGGCGTGCAACCTTCGAGTCGGTGACGTCTTATCCCTAGTGCTCACTAGAGAAGCTCTTCACGTTCTGGTGAATTGGCAAAATGTCCAGTCTCAAGCAATAGGTTCTAGCGGCCTCACCGATCCTCACCTTGTGATCGATCTAGTAGGGACCGTAGACAGCGTAAGCCTCCATGGCCACTACCAAATTGATCTTTCGGCCCACCGACTCGTGCATCATTGATCGCTACTCAAGTGAATCATTATCATGTCTAATGGCGTTACCTTATTCACTCATATTCGCTTGTGTTTGAGTCGTCATTATGGGGTTCATCTCCTTCTCGTATTCACTTCAACAGTAGGTTTCTTTCTGCGCTTTCCAATGACCACCAACGCTCGTACACTCATTGCTCAAGGATGGGGACCCGAGGTCCCGGTGAGCTACACAAAGAAGGATGTCATCCTGTACGCCCTAGGAGTCGGGGCATCAGAGCTTAAATATGTATACGAACACAATGACGAGTTCTCTCCGCTGCCCTCTATGCCCTTCGGTACACATGGACCGCTATGGCTATGACTCACTATATTCCGTCTTCAGCTCTATCTTTCAAGGGCGCTGAATCGGCCGATATACTTCCCTTCCCTCCGCCCCATTTCAGTTCTTCGAGTGGCGGCATCCCTCCTAAAGGTAGAGCATGATGACACGAATCTCGACCATGCGACACCGTAGGTCCTGTTCTCGATGGTGAGAGATCCTTGACTCTTCTCAAGCCGCTACCAACTTCAGCTCAAAACTGGGCGATGAAAAGCAGAATCACTGCAGTATCGCAAAAGCGCTCAGGAGTGTGTGCTGTGGACATGCTTGTACCCAGCATTTGGTTGCTCAGGTGGTTGTGGAATCGGAGACGATCATAAGCGATAAAACCTCTGGAGAGGAGTACATGGCTACTGCACTTTATTTGTAGTAGTTTTCCCCGTAGATACGTCAGGCTGGGCAACTCGATTTTCTACGTTGGTGTCAAAGGTTTCGAATCCGCAGGCGAGCCTTCTGGACAAACAGTTGTCCTACCACAGAGCTCCGCAGATCGTGAAGCTTCAGAAATTATAAGTATACTCTGGCGTGGCCTGGCCGACGTATACTTGAACGTCTTTAGCACTCGAAAGAGTCCAAACATATCGCCTCAGTGGAGATTACAACCCTCTACATGTTGACGACGATGTTGCCAAGGTTCGTTGCTGCGTTCTATTTCGCTATTGATGGCTTTCCAGGCATTCGGTTTTCCGTGCGCAATAGTGCATGGCTTATGCACTCTTGGACACTCTGTCAGACACGTCATCGATCAGTTTGCTGAGGGAGATGCTTCCAGGGTCAAAGGTGCATAATGCTTCTTGTGTGGTGCATTATCCAAGACCATTCAGGAATTCGTTGCCGGTTCTCCAAACCTGTTCTTATGGGCGAAAAGATTACCACAAAGATGTGGCGTGCTGATGCTAACAAGATCGTCTTCAAAACATGCAAACATGTGGTACGGCTGAACGTTTGTCATCAGGACTGGCAATCTCGTTTTATCAGAGCGGGAAGGAGATTACCTGCCTTGATGGCGGGGTTATCGAACTATTCACCAAGGAGCAGTCGAAAATGTGATTTTGACCCACACAGTTTTGGTTTCATTTTACACTTTGTTTATTGTGTGTATTGTTATTACAACTGGGACACAATCCCGAGTCAGTGATATGCTAGTCGCGGAGTTACACAATACATGAGCAGATCCGATATATAATAATAAGCGATAGTAAAAACCAGCGCGGTGTTGAAGTTACAACTGCATCTCTTATCCCAGTTATCGTCCGATTAGGCCTCCGTGGTGTCGTCAGTAACCCACTTGGCGACCGCTTTACCAATGGCTTCTACGACATACCTGGGATAAACGCTCGGTATGAATTAAGACTCTATATAATAAACCAATGTAAATCATACATGTATAAATGTGACAATGAAGTTATCAAAGGCATGACTCGTTCTAGAAAACCAGAGTTCGTATGGAATATAGTATATTCAATATACCCGTGAATATGTCGACCAACGATCATTACGAGAAGCCAAATCTTCGGCACTTACGGAATTGGTCTTCTGCACCAAGCGCAGTGTGCTTCATCCTTCACCTGACGAATGTGATTGAAGCGCACTTTCCCCAATCGTACCCTTAAAACGTCAAGGCTGGCTCGTCGTTTAGTGATGGAAGTTGGGTACCAGGGATCAGTATCGCCATTAATAGATAATATGTTTGTGGCCCCATGCAAGTTGCCACCGACATATTCTTGTGTCCTCTCGAGGGATTCTAGTATCTTAGGATTACGAAAGCCAATTACTAGCTAACCAGGCACAGATGGAGCACTACGTCATCTCTAGACAGGCCGAAGCCTTCCTTGCAAACCATCAGCCAGAAATCTATCCCGGTTCCTCGTGTATAAAAAGGACATGAGCCTGGCTTGCACTCTGTTAGAAGCCCGCGAGAGTAGCACACGAAGAATTGATCGAGTCTTAGCTTCCATGAGCTATTTGCATCCCTTAGGCTAAGAACACAGCATATCACAATTCAAACCGAGCCCAGTGGCGTACACCTTCATTAACAAGTCTATACTTCCTTCTCGGCAAAATCCAGGTTTTATAGGGACGTTAGTATTGTGAATATCCGCCAGCTTATCAAGGACGGATTCGCTGAAGCGAGAATAGTTAACCACCGAAAGGGATTTCTCTCACCTCCCCTTCGCGAGTCGTTGGCAAATCCTCTTGATGTTGCAATAATCTTTCGTGCACGTGGGATCATTATATAGAAGAAAAAATCCAAAAAGGTTCCCACCAAATGTGCTGAGGAAATGATCCTTTCAGAAAACAGGAAGTCGAAATCCTCATTCCTTACGCATACAGCTGATTCGTTACGTTATCAAAAGTTCCAGGACAGAACCTAAATTTATTTTCGGTCTCTTGGCGGCCTTGAGGTGTGGCCATCATCTTCTGGAAATCCGCATGGGCTTTTGTAACCTGCGGTTAACTACAATGAACTGTTTAGCTAATCTCCCGACTAACCGCAGCCAAACACTGTGGACTGCCTCCGAGAGATGGCCTGGACAAGTCTCGGGCTTCGACAAGGGTGTACCTTAAAAGAGATAGCGCTCAAGTTCGCTCATGAGCTCGGAAACTCCATACTATTTGCATGTTAGGCAGTACAATGTGTGTGTGACTTTATAGTCTAACGCCAGAAATGGCTTAGACATTGTATGTCCAACTGCCGGAAGAGTTTGATACCTATACTGTTTTGTCACTGTATAGTTCACTCAGAAGAGTGTAACTGGTGTTAAGAGATCCTACTCCTAGCAGAATTCACTTACGCAACCGAAGGCCTGTGTACAACTACCAGAACACAACGGCTCGCAAGGTCTGGCCCCACAAGTTTCATCTCGAGGGCTCGAAGTATTCAGTCTCGTCACGCGATCACATCCAGGTGGGCTGCCCAAAATGAGCTCAGTAAGACTATTTGACGCCCTTATCCTGTAATAGTTGGCAGTATAATAGTTGATGGTAAGATTATCCGACTACGTGTTAAACGATTCTCACCGAAGCGGTTACAAAGTGTGCATACCAACAACGTGCCGTTGCCGGAAACCATCCCGCAACCTCACATATCATCTATCAGTTTGACATTTGTTGGAGCTGAAGATACGACGGCTCCGATGAAGACGTCGGAATGTTTCTCTCGTGCCGTACCCGCGATGATCTGAAATGATTGAGCCATATACCACCGTCTTTAAACACTTATACCCCAGCAGTGCTGCATCCAAAGACAACTATCTTAATATTTGGGAACTTTTCTTGTAACTGGCGTCCAAGGTATGCGATATCTTCGACTCTCTGCCAAGGCGTATACAGCCTTCCCAACTTTTCCGAAGAGAGTTCGTCCGTCGGAAAGCTTGATCCTCTAAATCTACACCGCAGACTTTTCGACATTCACTTGAGCCTCGTATGTGCACCTTTCTTCCACTAACAATACAAGAGCCTTAGCGTCCTTTGCCGCGCCCCATATATCATGTGCATATTCCGGGTCCATTGCAGTGATGCTCACAAATGCTATCTGAAAGAGGAACGACAACTAAAGTCTTAATCTCTAGGTATGAGATTATTTAGGTCTGAGCCTACAGGTCTCTTCGAGTCGAAAAATTGGTCTGATGACAGATAACGCTGCATAAAAACACCGGCCTCTTTACCTGAAGAGACCTCATCAAGTTAAGCGAAAGCTACCGTTACGCTCAGACGATATATGAACCCACAACCTTGTCGTGATCTACTGTGCTACCAAAGATAAGTCGGTAATGTTAATGGAAATGCAATGAGCCGTAAACAAACAATAGTACCCAAAACACCAGGGAAAACTTATTGGCGGTCTCGTAGAGAACCAACAAACACGCCTTACCCTCGGAATGATCGACAATTTGCTCCAACAGAGACAGTTTCCAGTCTTTCAGTGATGATGCATGCCTGACACACCAGTAGATGTTGGCTGCTTCCGGTAAGAAGTAATGATGCCCAGGATGATGTTGGAGTCACCTTTCCATAGGCAGCGCAGTATGCTGGGACTCGGTAAGGCGCGATATAATAAGAAGCAGGTGGGCTGAAAAGACCGACGGAAACTACTCGACTCGACAAGGTGAACTCACGAATAGATACGTGGGCTCTCGTAAGACGCACCATCAGTAATATTGAAAGGAGAAAGCTGAACTTCAAGAATGACACAGTAGATGTCTATGCGTGCAACTCGATATTATTATGGTTGAGACATCCACACTGCGTGCAAGCCGTATCGCAATTTTTAGAAGATCTGCCTAAGTGAACGAACCGTGTAAACACTCAACTAACTTCTCCATTTATTCCATCCTTTCACTTTTTACCATGATCTTCACAGTAGGGTGTCAAATAGTGGAGCCAATCTGAGAAGGAGCCTGTTATTCATTGTGCGCCGCCCGCTCCATTGTACATTTGCGAGTGTAAGCTGAGTAAGACTCCTCGCTTGCAACTACTCATAGGTCGAGGTATGTCGGCAATCCTTCGCCCTGATTTGCTTACTTAGTAGGTTACGCTGTGTAACTCCGCTTCTGTTAGTATGGAAGGCCCGTGTGGAGGACCTCCACTGGAGGTGCACGTATGGCGCACAGTTGGCGCCGCCCAAGTAAGCTCAATCTCTCCTCGTAGGCCCAAATCTAGTATAATCTTGCTACACTATTGCTTGACCCCACCACTGGTTCAGTCTCGGAGGTTATTGTTATGATCATTGCATGATGGATCATACCTTCGCTATAGTCCCTTAAGGACAGTTCCTTTATATTGATTCATCCGCTGCCAGTGACCTCACCAATGATTATTGTGCTATAACACTTGTACACGTATTATGCGTTGATTACGTCTTGCTAGTCATGTCGTGTTAACTGATTTAACTCAACTTTACACTGGGCATTCACAACCGAAACGATACATATCATAGTTGAAAGGGCACATGCTCACAGTGTTTGTATCGGGGGAATAAACCTGAACATACAAATCATGATAAGCGGATTGAGCTTGCGAATGTAGCGGCTGTGAAATCTCCAGAGATTAAGGGAGTACCGCACGCACACCCCAAATAATTTCAGACACAATGCACGAAACAAAGATATTGGAT
>JAAPAO010000640.1:0-19422 GCA_013115145.1 Perkinsus chesapeaki
TTACGTCAAGTTTTATTTATTTCAATATGACCAATCTTTTGAGTTCCAGCGCAAACGGTACGGATCACAACAAGGGCTTCTAAATGAGCATCATCGACCGATGCAAGAGGATGAATACACAGACAGTGCAGCAACTGCGCCATTCCTAGATTAACTGCTTTATCAAACCAGATGTTTAAAAGGAGCATTTTGCAATCGTGTCATTTGAATTTACAATGAATTTAATTAAGAATTTCGTGAAATCTTGCGGGTGAAATTTCGCCTGAAATTTCGCGAAATTTGAAATTTCATGAAATTCCGAATTTTCGGGCCCGCGCTGACGCGAGCACCGTATAAAAGAAAAGTGAGGAAGCAGGGAGGCAAGTAATTCAGCAAACAATTATCTTCCACTACGTAGACCCTATTTCGTGAATTTTGGAACTTCCAAATTGCATGGTTGCGGCTGTGACTCGGGATGACTGACTCTCAATAGTGCACTGACTCCAGTCACTAAACTTCAGCGATACTACCATTGAGTATCACAATACAGTACTATCTCAACTCGGCGGGAGAATTCGAGACTCGAATTCATCGAGAATGCATGGAGTTGCACGGTGCAGTGCAAAGCACGCTGCACATTGCACTGAGCCGTTTTGACGCTTCCCTGCCCTTTTTCTCGAAAACTTTTCAACGAAAAGCACGTTTATGCGAAACACTCCACTGGGGAATGCGTGCAGAGATTGCTCGGAAGATCACTGCTCAGCGCAGCCGGACAGCCAAGATGAAACAAAGTCAGAAATAAGTTGTTCCAAACAACTCTGGTTACCCGAGTACAACAGAGCAGCACCAACGCCACAATGCTGGCGGTATAGGAAGTCGAAATTGACGAAATCTTTGGACGCCACGAGACACGCGCTGAATATATCGATTATATTGCCGAGTAGGTTTCGGTCTAGGTTTGATGTACAGAGGGTCGTGGGTTGGATTCTTGGCGGTGATAGTTTTTCCGACGGGCGTAGTGGAAACTGTTTTAAAATGTCATTTCTTTAGCAGAAAAATCGAAATTTCAACTTTTCACGAAATTTCAGCGGGTCGCTGAAATTTCATGAAATTTCAATTTTGAATTTCGTGAAACGTGAAATTTAATCGTGTGCACCGAACCCTGCCAGGAGGCACTAATACAGGGTGCATAAAAAATAAGGGCCCACCCCTCGTAACTTTCCATGTCCAACAAGTTTAATCATGTAATGCATACCAATCGAAAGGGCTCAATGAGGTCTATAGATCGGTATCCTTGGCGATTTCATTCACCAGCGCCTGAATAACGATGGTACGACAATTTGTCATTGTACCATGCACCTTTCTTTACATGTGACATTCTACCCATTACTCACTCTCTTTACTGCCCTATATCGTGACTAACTATGAGCCCAATCTATTATAGATTGGGCGCAACATGGCCATAACACAACGATTTTAGTAATTGTTGTGTTACGCTATGCTGCCGCTAACGTGATAGTTGTCGCCGAGTGCGGATTCACTAGGCAACACAAAGCTTGTGTTGGTGGTGTAGGTCTAGTACTCAGCAGCGTGAACGGTCCTAGACGTAAGGGCCGAACGGAGAATCAAATAGAAAGGGTAAAGCACTCGTCACCGAGGCTGCGTTGCGAACCTTCCAATTCGAGTTGTGTTCCTAAGCTTAGCTAATGGAGACGGAGCGATGCGGTGCGACAATAAATAAGGCGAGCGACGGCAGCTTCGCTCACATAGTATAACTGTCCGTAATGTTTACGTAACGCAGTGTAGCTGTCGAGACTCTCAGCCTGAGACTCTCAGGCTGAGAGCCGTAGTGTCCCGAGTGGGGACTGATGATCACCCCAGGCGTTCTTTGGTTCGATAAAAGGTTACGAGGCTTCGGAATTTCAATCAGTCTTGAAGATTAACGTTGTTATGGCCATGATAGTGTGGGTTGATATAATGCTTGATCGGAATGTTCAGGTAAAATAAAAGATTGTAAAACCTTTGGTGATGCTATTAAAGCATGCTTCTCTGAACATGATCATGAAATGATAACTAATGAAGGAATCAAAGATGGCAGTAAGACTCTTATTCCCGGTTGATGGCTGCTGCTGCAGGTTGGCAGATCCTCAACTTGCTAAAATTACTACAAGTTACCGATAACATGTTATTAGTTATCTTCATCTGACATTGCCTCTGTGATACTGTTAGGCACTGCCACAGTTGTTCTGTTTGATAACGGGAATCTCTACACTGCAAACTGCGGTGATTCTAGAGCCATTCTAGTGAGGAAAAACGGAACATGTTGTGCTTTGACCCAGGTTAGTCGGCAGTATGAGAAAACTATCTGAAGAGTATCTTTAGGACCACAAGCTCGATCTAGAATCAGAGAGGGAAGTTGTTTTACGTATTGCCAGAGAACGCGGTCAGAATCCGGAACCTGTAGGAGCAGCTTTGAACTGCAAAGAATTATCTTGGCAGGAAATTGTGAATCGTCGGGGGACTTGGCGAACGCTTGCCGGTGACAGACGACGTGGGCTGGCTGTGAGTCGGTCATTCGGTGATCGAGAGTTTAAAAACAGCAATCATGGCCTTACCTGTTACCCTTACTGTAAGTGTATCATTCTGCATTCCAATGCATCAAGTCAAAGGTACAATGTCAAGCCTAACTGAGGAACATGTGGCATGTGTTCTGGCCAGTGATGGACTGTGGGATGTTGTTACAGAAGAGTAAGATTCTTCCAGTGCATTTTTTGACGCATATTCCTTCAGGGAAGTTGGCGAAGCGATCGTAATGGCGCTGGAGAAGTATCCGATATTGTCTCCTCGCTACTTAGCTGAAGAGCTTTGCCGAATGGCTTTACTGAGGCATTCTCAGGATAACATCACAGTTGTTGTTATACTTATTAACCACAACAACAGCAGCAGCTTTTGAGTGGTTGTTGAAATGAAGCCTCGCGAACGCGACAGTCTACGATTCCTATGGTGTCGTTAGTCTGGTACATTGTATACTACTTTTATCACGTATCATAGAAGCCGGAATCTCGGCAATCATTAATTTGTATGCATGACTGTCTCTAGTAAAAACAGCAGCCAAAGAGAAATGCTTCTCTAATGGTGCATCTTTGAGTTGTCAACTTAGTGGGATTGGAGACGGCGTAGCTGATATGTTGGAAATCGTTGAGAATGGTAGAAGCTTGACATTTCCGAAGTTGCTCTGGGCTACTAGAGTAGCGTCGGCTAGGCTAAAGACGCATATTGCGAGTCTTAGTAACTTATGACGAGTCGTCATTGACGACTCAACAAGCTCTAGTCAATGGTATAGAACTAATGTAGATGAGACCTTCCTGTGCCACTTTGAGTACCCCACGGTTATCGTTAAAAGTAGCCGGTTGAGCAGTACGTCTCAACTAGCTCTCCTTAGTTGCTTCTACGGTGTCGGGGGACAAAGTTGGAGATTAATATAATGTGTCGAGCCTAAGCTTTGTCTGCAGAGAAATGACAATAGTATTATAACTCTCGCAGTTCAGATATACTTTTCCAATGCGCCATATTATTATTGCTCCATATACATTTACTTGTACGTTAGTTAGAGCAGCGGACGAGATAGAACTAAAAATGGAAAAGAGACGAGTTAAACTTGAATTCGATGGCCAGCCAATAACCCTTAATGTAGACTCGGGTAGTCCGTACACAACCGTGGTATCTGGTGATTGGTATGAACAGCTGTACGGTAAAGGGTCGTGTAAGTATGTCGTCTCTGGTTGCTATTTCTGCCCTGCAAGTGATCCTTGTAACTTAGAGAGTCTATCAAACGGAAAGGTCGATGGAATCAGTTACGGTGATGGGACTCGTGTTGTGAAGGTTTCAATGCGAAGTGTAACCCTCAAGATCAATAATAAGATAGTGCGCGACTTCATACTTGGACTCATCATCAACAGCACTGTTGTACGAAAGAATAGGCAGCCCTTTGGTTTACTTGGTCTAAGTGTCTACTCGAGCGCCGTTGGAACCGCACTCGAAATGCAACCGACCTTCTCGGCGCAACTTTTGCAAGCGGGCTTGGTTGCTCGGACGACCTTCTCAATCCGGGTTGAGAGGTTTCATCAGGGCCTCACCGGAAAGCTGGTCTTTGGTTCCGAGAGCCCCCGGAATGGAGTTGAGCTACCTTTATGGACGGGCCCTCACGGCGGTTGGCTTGCCTTGGACGTCGCGTCAGCTGAGATCGAGACGAAAACGTCAGGTGACATGCGTAAAGTCGACTTAGTGAGGAAGGGAGAGAACTTCGCCGCCGTACTTGATACTGGTTCTACGGCAGTGATATTTAACAAGGCATTGTTCCAGCTCACTTTGAAGGCTATTGAGAGTGAATATGGTTTGACTAACGTAGATTTCACAGGTCGATTATCGATTATTGGGGCCGGTTATCTGTCACCGAAACAGAGTCGGCGGGTCAGTGTGTTGAGAGCTTCTGATGGCACTGTTTGGACTTCCTGTGATAACGTTACAGGCGAATCACGAGTCACAATTAGTTGTTCGTCTACACCTCAATAATTCCATTACGGCATGTCTAAGAGATTGGTGCGCTTCCTCATTGGAAGAGCGTCTACCAGTTCATCACACTGATGACTATATCCTACTTGGGGAGTACTTCTTCCTCGAGTACGATACACACTTTGATCTTGATAAGAGACTGGTCAGTTTTTCCGTTCCCAAGCATGCGGTGAAAGCGGAATTTCAGTCTTTAGATGACCACAACGCTCACCATTTCCCCGCTTGTCAACGAGTTATCGAACGAGATAGTGCTATGGCCTGGTTAGTAAGAAAATGCTTTGGAGCGAATAAAGAGGCTTGAAATTCTCCATGATGTCTTTATCTTGCTTGTTGTATTCTGAACACAGTGTTCATGTTTAACATCCCTGCCGACGTCTACTCTGTTCTTGAGTTCAGCCATATCTGGGAGGCTGCATAAAAGCGCAAATGAAAGTTTTCATATGGCAGTTACTGAGTATGAGCCTATATAGGCGTCATAGTTTGCCTATAGAGTATCGGGCTATATATATAGAATCTTCCTCGGACCCTTCGAACCGCTTACAGTGTTAATGTGGTTCTCGTGAAAGTGGGCTCGTAACGAATCACCGTAGGAGATCACTTTCCAACCAGGTTATCTCAGCTCCGCACGCGAGGTAAAGGGTGGAAGCGGGAAGCTTGTATTCAGACTATCTCGCGAATAGATCGGGAAATTTAGTTCTTCGAGCTACGTCAGATTCCTACGGTGGCCTTCGTGTGGCTTGAACTCCTTAACTCCGTCTTCATTTCTCCATTTCTAATGCGACGTACTGTCATCATTCCGTATACTTTCACACGTGTGTTAGTTAAAGCAGCAGGCGAGGTACAGTTGAAGATGACGAAGACACGGGTTAAACTTGAATTCGATGGGCACCCGATAACCCTTAATGTAGACTCTGCTAGTCCGTACACAACCGTCGTATCTGGTGATTGGTATGAGCACCTGTACGGTAAAGGGTCATGCAAGTATGTTGTTTCTGGTTGCTATTTCTGCCCTGCAAGTGATCCTTGTAACTTAGAGACTTTATCGAAAGGCAAGCTCGAGAAAATTGGTTTCGTTGACGGACATGTTGTAGGGATTTCAATCCGGGAAGTCACTCTCAAGATTGGGAGGGCACTGGTGCATGACTTCAAAGTTGGCCTCATCATCAACAGCACGAGAGTGCAAAATAATAAACAGCCTTTTGGGCTACTCGGGCTTAGCGCCAACTCCAAGCTTGACATAAAACCAACTCTTGTACATCAGCTAGTGTATGCTGGCGTGGTTACGCGGAAGGCTTTCGCATTTCGTGTAGTGAAGTATTATCAAGGCATCACTGGTGCACTGGTTGTCGGTGGAGGTAGCCCTCCGAATGAAGCTGAGAGCAAAACTATTACACTACCTTTATGGGTCGAGCCAGAGGGTACACTTGCCGTAAATGTCACTTCAGCTGAGTTTGTGACGCAGACAGCGAAGGAATCCATAAAAATCGAATTCGGGACCGAGAGGAAGTATCCTGTAGCCGTCCTTGACACTGGTTCCGGAGTAACAGTACTTAACAAAGAATTGTTTGTACTTATGGTGAGGGCTACTGAGAGCGAGTTTGGCGTGGATAACGTGGACTTTACAACTCGGCCATCAAAAAAAGACTTTAAGAAATACTTTGCATCACTCAGCTGGACTCAGATCAAGGTGTTAAGAGATGCTGCCGGCATCATTTGGATCCGCAAGGAGCTCGTCGCTCGACTTCCTATGATGAGGTTACAACTGAACCACGAATCACACATATATGTTATTCGGTTACATCTCCGTAATCACGTAGGAGTTTGTGTGGAGGTTTGGTGCTCTCTCATGGTCGTCGACGGTCCCTCGGTAGGGATTCTACCTCATCAGCTTATCCTACTCGGGAAGCATTTCTTCCTAGAGTATGATACACACTTTGATCTTGATAGAAGACTGGTCAGTTTTTCCGTCCCACAACGACCCGTGAAGGTCAAATATCAGTCTTTGCTCGACTTCGAATCACACAATCACCCTGCCTGTCGAGAAATCGTGGAACGAGAGACTGGTATATCGTGGCTAGTGAGAAAATGTTTTGGAGCGAGCTGACAGGCTGCACAATGCTGATGTTTTGTTTGTTGTTCACATCCGCCGAAAAAAACAGTAATGACGTTGTCATGTTCATTAGCTCTACTGTTGCGTTCGACTCTTTGAACCTTTCTGGAGTCTATTACCTGCACTACTGGGGCCCCTTAAGAGGGAATCTAAGTGAGAGCTTAGCTATGCAGAGTACTATTGACTAGGCGTGCTTGTCCATGAAAAAGGCATGTCTATAATGTTATAAACACTTCTACTATATTATAGTACTGTATATTATATTGCTATATCATTAAGTTACTGCTCATGATAACTTATTAATAACCTGTCTACTTCAGAGACCAGTCCTGACGGACTGGTCACACTTTGAACTCGACTGAGTATTAGTCATAATGGAAATAAAATGACTACTCTTATAACGTTCAAACTTTGCACACTTATATACTGTAGCTTGACGCTAGAGCTTGAAATACACAATATTGTCAACAATAGTGAACAAATAACAAAAATAGTTAACAATCATGATTTAATCTGGCACTCATAAAGGCACTTACGGTGGTATCACGTACGAAGTAGTGGTGAGTAAACAGAGTAACTGTCTATTTTATGCCGACACGAAGTTCACGAAGAGCGGCAAGTCGGTGTCTGGTAATGGTTGCCCTTTCAATGGAGAAGGCGAGTATTATAAATGCACATATTGTTCTGAAGGATTCGCTGTTCGAGACCTGATGAAGTTTAGTGGATTCAAACCTAGTAGCTGTATAGGAGTGGATCAGCAAGACAGCTGTGTCACACATTGGTTGTTCGGCGAACATGGTCTCGTTAAACAGCTTTACGGGCGAGGGCTCGGTTAAGGGACATCAACTACGTTCCCAACTGCCGATGGCACTTTGGATTGACACTTTGAGTTATTTCGTCAGTTAACTCATCAGAAGTAGTTATAATCATCTCAGTACATTCGTCAACCTATGACGCCCATCGCTGAGTGGCTAAATCATTCTAGTTGACTGCGCTCCTTCGGTTCTAGTCTAGCCTTAGCCGCTATTCTTCTCTCATCACGATGTATCCACTTGTGTTCGTTACAGGCAATGCTGGCGAGAAGGCTGCAGGAAGGCAGCCAGTTGTTCACACTTTCCGATGGAGTGAGCTCTCATCATCCTATGGGCGATAACGTTCCCCTTAGCTGCTTCGGCGAGGCGAACAAATTCAGAAATGGCCCTTATACGAGATACTACAATCCGTCGGAATGCCCCTTGGAATGTTGGCACTTTATTATTATATCTTTTCCTTCTTCTTCATAGAAGAGTTGTCAATATCACAGAATACTGCTCGTCCCGGAGGAGCCCTCTGGGAAGGGTACCAGTTGATGGGAACTTCACTGTTCAACAGTGACTGTTCGCCTGATCTTTGCCAGACATGCATTATAAGAGAGAATGCTAGGGCTGCAGCGGTTCTAGCTCTTTAAAGGTTAGTGGCACAACATCGAACTCAGTGGACCAGCCTCTCTGTGCTAATTACACAGAAATCCTACTCAATTTATGTTGACGATTATTATCAAGGCGTAACCGGACAGATAGATCCTTCCAAGATGAACAAGTCTTGTTCGACAAGAGGAATAACTATGTCTTTGCTCTCTCTGCCTCCGACTGAAAGGATTCACTACCCAGACGTGGGGCAACATGTATGAGTCACCTTTGATACGGGTTCCATCACGACCGTTCTCGACAATCCATCGTTAGAGCTGCGTCACGCACACAAAACTCAACATACAAACAAACAAAGCCACATACTCAACAAACAAAACTCAACTGTAGTCCAACGCCGAAAATTGGCTTAGTTAAACTATCCATTCTATGTGCAGCTTCAGAGCGAGAGTTCAATACCTATACTGTTAATGTCACTGTAGGGTTTACCAAAAACGAATGTAGCTAGTCTCAAGAGATCCTACTCCTCCTAGCAGAATTCAATTACGCAACCAAGGGCCTAGCTGTGGGGAGGGAGGTACTGAAACTGAGTTCGTGAAAAAGAATATAAACGTCTGTATGACAAGACGTAGAGTGGCACTCTGAGATAGCCATCTGCGAATCGAGGGCAGCCGAGTATTGGGCGCATACTGAGATACCGTCAGCCAGGAGGAACTTCAGCTGTGGCAACACTATTCTTGGGAACTACTTATCCTTCATTGGGTATGATCTTTACTCTGATCTTTCTAACAGGCCAAACTATTAGTACCTGTGCGAGTGGAATATCAATCGCTGGCCGCACAGATATCTGCTTTGTCGACGTATAGTTTGAAGGGGAGAAGGATCGTTTGGTTGACCTAAGAAAGTCACGGAATGGTCGGTGGCTGAAATCTCCTAGAGTCCCAAGCCGCATCGTTTTTTTATGTCCGCGTCAAAAAGAGCTTTGCATGACCATGTTGATCTACCCGATGGTTGAGTTTGCCAGGCAAACCTTGCCTATACAGGTAGCTTACCATACAAGATTTATAGACTACTCTAGGTGTTTTACGGGAAAGATTCATACCCCCAAATATCGTTCTTTATTCGAGTAGGGCATGTGCGTATTGTACTCATCACGTCAGCATTACAGTGTTTCGCTTGTGTGCTGTGTCTCGCCGAGCATGTCGCTTCAGAGAAAAACTAATTCGTTCAACGGTTGAACTTCAACCCAATTTTGAGCTGTGGCACAAATAGATACCTCGCTTGTGGCTTTGTGGAGGTTTAGCCTTTAATTGATATTAACGTGATATATTTTCCCGCGCTTCGCGTTATATGCGTCGTAAACGTTGGGATGGATCTGGTGGTTGTAGATGGATGAGCAGAACCTCATTCAACGAGAATACCATTGAGGCGAACAACCACGCGCAAAAGTTTGTTCTTGTTCTTAGTAGTATCATCATTCTATTGCCATGTCACGACTTATCCTTCCGTTATCAATAATTCACCTCTCTATAATAATATGCGGACAAGTGACATTGCCAATGACTAACACTCGAGTTGAACTTGAACTCGATGGACAACCGATTACCCTCCTTGCCGACTCTGGTAGCCATGCGACCACGGTTATTTCTGGTGATTGGTATGAGCACCTGTACGGTAAAGGGTCATGTAAGTATGTCGTCTCTGGTTGCTATTTCTGCCCTGCAAGTGATCCTTGTAACTTGGAGAGTCTATCAAACGCGGAGGTCAACGAAATTGGTTACGGTGATGGGAAAATCGTTCATTTTTCAACTCGGACCGTCTCCCTTAAAGTCGGGAAGACAGTTCTGAATGACTTTACCGTCGGCCTGATTATCAACAGCACTGCTGTGCGAAGGAATGAGCAGCCCTTCGCCATACTTGGGCTTGATATGAAGCTGGAAGTCTTGGCAAACTCGGCTGACAGGAAGCTTAGCACGCAACTGACTTTTCTGGACCAACTAGTCTATGCCGGTGTAATTGCTCGGAACACTTTCGCGATTTACGCTAGTGACCATAATCAAGGCATCAACGGGCAGCTGGTTATTGGCGGTCAAGCCCGTGAAAATCAAGCTAAAGGTGAAGTGATGGCGTTACCTTTCTGGACGGACCGTGTCTCCAGTCAGCTGGCATTTGACGTACGGGCGGCTGAAGCGGTTGCAACGACAACGAACGAAATCCAAAGGATAGATTTCGCAAATGAAGGCAAGCGTCTGCGAGCCTTCCTCGATACCGGTGCCACCGCGACAGTGTTGGATGAGGCTATATTCAAGCTCATGTGGAAGGCCATTGAGACTGAATTTGGTTCGAAGAACGTGGATGCTTCGATGAGTAGCTCAGATCCCACGGAATTCACTGACCGAAAAGAGCTAAGCGTATGTATATGTTACGATGGATCCCTGTGGATCCGAAAAAAGCTAATCAATCGTCTTCCTGTGATCAAGTTAGAAGTGAATTCAGAACCACATATCTCCATCGTTCATCTGTCTCTTCGTAATCACATCCAGGCTTGTCAAAGTGGCTGGTGTATTATTTCGGTGCAGCACTATCTACCGGTAGACCACACAGGTGACTTCATCATTCTTGGGGAACACTTCTTTCTACAGTACGATACACACATCGATCTTTCCAAGAAAGTGGTCAGCCTTTCCTTACCAAAGCGGCCCGTTAAAGTCAGATATCAGTCTGTAGCTGAATACAACGAGCACCATTATCCGGTCTGCCGCAATGTCGGGAAACGGCAGGCTGGGATGTCGTGGTTAGTGAGGAGCTGCTTCGGATTGAATGGCGAAAGTTGACAATAGTCCTACCCTGGTCATTGTATTGATGTATTCATGTATGACATGTTTTGGTTAACGCCCTTATGTACTTGTAATCTTTTGTCGTGTTCGGTGCGTGATCCACAGTAGAGCTCTGGATAATGTGGTTGCTGTTTCCGCTTTGTGATTAAAACGCCCTCCGGCGGACTTCGGGCCCAATACATTTTTGTAAGGTTGAGACACCACGGCGTTTCATGACTTCCTGGCGATTCCTGAAGGCCATACGTTTTTCATGCTGGAAGCTTCGCGACTTATGGATGCGAAACCCCTTCAATCACATCCCCCTGTTGCGTTGGTATAACCCACCCCGAGCATGCTTCGACAAGGAAGCCAAGCGCTACTCACTATTCCACGAGAATGTCACTAAGCAATGCCGAAGTCGTCAACCTCAGCCGTCCCTCTATAGAAGATGAGGAGCAGGAGTCTCTCAGAGAACTACAAGAGACCAGACGCCTCAACGACAAGTACGCTTCCGACTGAGATAATGGCGTAACGATTTACCATTACAGATTAAAACACCAAAATGAAGAACTGGCCAAACGTTTATCATCCCCGAAGCCAAGCCCGGCATCTGGAATGTGGTCGCCCCCGACGGTGAAGTTGGATCTTTAATTAATAACGACAGCGCTTACAGCTCGATATCAGCTGATATTATCAGACTGATATAGTTTCTTCGTTAATCGGCTGCTGCTTAGGGTGCCTGATGTTTCATTATTTCTACTACAGTATTTCCTCGAATTTCTGGACGAAGGAATCCGCTCAATTCATTAGTTGATATCAACAAATAACTAGAATAATTAAGACGGTCTTGCGGCAAGTCTTGCCACGACTCCTGCCATGTCGCTGTTAAAGTGTCTATTCTGCTCGGCCAAAAAGCCAAAATCGTGCAAGCGATTACTAGATGGCTATTTATCAATCGATAAAGATGCTCCAAAAGAAAATGAACTCGAGCCTGATACTCGCGTATCAGGCTCCCTAGTTTTCTAACTGTCACCCAACTTTCACGGTAACATTTGCAACCTTTAGTAGTTCTACACTAGTTGCTTGTTTTGTACCTATGTAGTTGACACAGAAGCTCCGTGACGGAGCCCCTTTCACATGCAATTCTACTAGCTAATATGATTGAGAGCGACATGAACGAGGTCGGCGGCAGGTTCTGTCGCTTCAGTTACGGACTTTGCACCATCGAGTTGACCGCCTCAGTCGAGAGCGCGATGAAATGAAGCTCGACGAAATGTCACGTGACATCGACCGCCTAAAGTGAGTCACTTTGAGTGACGCTAAGGGACTGGCTTTGGCTCAAACTTCAGCAATAGAGATCGCTGCTTGCACTACCATTGTCTTTCTGGATTCAGAGACAGAGATATGGTGCAAGGCCGATTGATTGGGAAATTGCAGGAAATTCTGCAGAAGGCCTTGCTCAGAGTGCCACCGTCGGTTAGGATGGATTTGGAGGACGGTAGCGCCTAGAAATCTCGATTTGTGATGAATGCTTCCAACAGAGATCGAGAAGGCTCTCGGAACTCATCGAGTATCGCCACTGTCTCCTAGTAGTGGTCTACGCAGCCCTCTAGCTGCCCGTAGACAGCTGACCAATGCTCCAGTAAGCATGACATCAATGACATCTTCTACCTCGCACCGGTTATATGTAGGCTGAGCGAGACAGTGTCACAACGACTCCGCCAAGTTTACTGGACCACTTCAACTGCGCAGACCCATCGTCCCGCCTACAGTAACATACACAGTTGGCAGGTGCATGTCATGTGTTCCTCCCACTTAGGTTCACCGAGGCTTCTCCACCTCCCACTAGCACGAGCCACCATCACGCGATCTCAATCGCCAAGGAAATGCAGAAGATTTCAGAAAGGCTACGTCAACTGTCCGATGAGTTATCTGGCGATCTTCCGAGCACACAGAGATCCCAGAGCCCCGGTCCGTTACCGAGGACGCTCCTTTCCCCTGGGCATATGGTATCGAGAGCATTAGCTAGTCCACATCAAAATCTGCGTGGTCGATTGGGACCTCTACCGACTGTTTCGCCCTATATGGTACAGCGCTGGCAATCTGGTGGCGGAACCTCGTTTCTACCAAGTGTGTCTCACACTGGAACATGGAATGCTGTATGGCAACAAAGTGCATACTTGCAGAGATAATTTCACTTTCTGGCAGATTTGAGTCGAGTTCTTGTGATAAAGCATCGTTTGCCTACTACTGAAAACTCAACACTAACAATGAATTCAGGGAACACCAGGATCTCTCAGAACGCGATTTCGTCCATTGTTTAAGATGCTCTCAAGAGGCACGCCGCTATCGTAAAGGATAGTCCAATCGGCAACATCAGAACTGATAGAACGTACATTATAGCGGCGCGCAGCAGACCACATAGCTTACATCGCCTCCGTAGTGTTCCAGCATTTTGTCATTGAAGCAACAGTTCGTGTGGCACTGACGCCACCTCTGCGTTGGCCAGCCACCGGCTCTTCATTTCCAACCCCAAAGGTTCTCACGTACCATCTGCCAGGGAATTATCAGCTGATTGATACGGCGCTGTTGCCTGACCTGGTAAAGTCTGCGAGGCTCATTGTATTCTTACCGAGGTCTATGCAAACACTATACCACATTGAATCCAGAATCTTTCGTGGGAGGTCATAGCTGCAACCAGTGCATGAAGGCTAACCTAAAGATACTCCTACGCATCTTTGGCCTTCGAAAGGCTGCGGACCATGTCATCGAATTCGCCCTGTTCGATCTCGCCAGATCCATCCTGCAACATCACCGTAATGCATCACTCTTGATGATGCCTACCGCGTCTGTCTTTTCAAAAAGTCGTTTTATCTTCTCCATTTGCGAGAAGTGAAGGTTATTCTCGATAGCTACTTCTCTGATCTCTCGCTCTTCGGAAGACTCCTAATATTAGCAACAACTCTCCCGTTTGACCCTCAAGTTTTGCGCACTTTGCACTGCAAGAAAGTCTGCGAGTCCACGAACAGGCCTTGTCGTCTCTGGCTCTCCCTTGTAGACACCTGACGGCCTAGTGATTCTGCGAGTGAAGAGATAAGGTCGATTACCCTCCTCCGACAGGATGCTCTCCGCGTCGAATTCCTTCTGGCGGGTGCTTGAGTTGATGCTGCAAAAAAGCATTATTATGACTTTTTGCCACTTCGTTTCCGAGTGCTTGCTGTGGTCACAGTATCTTAGTTCTAGCGTTGTTGATAGCTCCATTGTCGGTCTATAATTCCAGAGACGGGTAAGGATTGAGCAAACAGGAGACAACTCCCCGATGGCATCTTTGTTGGCTCTCACAACGACACCTCGAGAGCTTTTACTTACCGAGCGAACTGGCGGACATTCTTCTAGTCCCGAAGCCATCAACTGGTGCTGTCATCGGGCGAACCCTGGAAAGAGAGATGACGGAGCTGACCGTGAGTTAAATCTACTCCGTTCTTGCACCTCCGGCATCGGCCGTGAGCTTTGTTTTTGACTGAGTCGGACGAGGTGGAGGCGCCTCTAGCAGCCCAGAATTGAACAGAACATTTCCTAAATTAACATGGACGTCCCAATTGCCATTAAGCGTCTACCATTTAGAGCATGAAGTGTGACCGAGACGCAAAGCTTCTTCTTGTCGCTAGTAAAAGTATGTGCCGTGTAACCTGTCACGCTTTTATTTTCAACAAGTTACTTCTAGGACTCTCACGAGCGTCAAACTCGATGGTCAGACCGCAGATAGTATGCACTTTTAAGGCCTTAACGTAGCTCTCTAGCTCCCGAACTTTCTCTTGGTCCGTAAGGCTCCGCAACCCGATGAATGTGAATTCTAAACTCGAGAGATTGGGCACCTGTCAAATGCGCCACTCAGTTGCCGATCTGATGGAGCCTCACTTTCACACGGAACTTTAGTCGTTTTGGAGCGAGGTCGGCAGCAAGTCTCTTTCCTGTACAAGACAAGTCTGCTACGTCGTACGTAAAAGCTCACTAAGTGCTGGTATGAGGACATATGCCTTCGGCTTCACCAAACTAGTTGCCGTAGAATGCTTTAGCGTCGCTCGTTCGTAAGGGAGTTTGTCCATGCGTGAACATCGTCAAAGACAGTTGCCGTGTTCCCTTATAGAAAACGCAACCATGCCAAGACACACTCACAAACAACGTAACATGTGACGAAGCGGACTGTTTTAAGAGGATTATTTTTCATTCTTTTGTCAATAAAGCAATCTGGGTCCGTAACTGTTGGTTCATCTTCTCCATGGAATCTATTTCTGTTAATAACTCGCTCAGCCGCGCCGCTCTATCAGAAGTTTCATCAGGACATTCCCGCTGTGGCTCTGAAAGCTTCACTCCTCTCGCTGTCTTTTCGGCAAGTGTCAGGGCGGCCTCGCCAGGTTTAACGATGGTGTTTTGAGCTTCCCTACATACAATCCCTAGCTCGATCGTTCCGGCAACGTGTCCCGTTGTGTGCTCCCAATACGTCATTCTCCTCAATGGGAATGTTTTCCCTATAATAACGGACAAGGGCAATGTGAGGAAGCCTCGAGGAGGGCCAAGCTCAACTCGGAGCATCTCCGAACCGTCGATGTATACTTCAGACCATAGCCGCTCCCGGGAACAAATGAGCGTCTTGTCAATGAACGCGTTTAGGAAAGTTAGATGGTTGAATTCGCCCAGCAACTCCACGCGGTATTTGCGTTTTAAAAGCGCCGGTTTATCTGACTGTTGTCGTTCGGGCAAAGGTTTCTCCAGCGAGTATCTTTCTGTGACATCTCCGCCACGCAGAAGACCAATGATTTGCTCTCGGGTCCATCTGAAAACGGCGTTACGGTTGAAGAAGTTGAATAACCCGGAGCTCTGATTAAGAGCGTATAAAGAGGGATGGGGTGTTCCTCACCTTAGGTCCCAGTCGTTGCCAGTTTTAAGGAGTAAGTTCCTGAGTTCACTAAGACTCATCTCCTCAAAGGGAACAGGGTGCCCACCAACTACACCAAGCGCCCATGGCACTGGTTGGGTTGGACAGAAGATTCTATTGGGAGACAAAGTTGAGACTCTTAAACTGCTACAGATATAATGTATCGGAGTTTGCGAATGGATGTATTTCTGGGAGCCACATGAGCAATTACGGGTTGCTCGGATAGTACGGATAAGCTCTACGAGGGACTCTCAGTAAGCAAGTGAAATCCTCTGATGAATTTCTAACCGATTGGAAATTTTTCATGCAATTTGCAGGAAAAAATCACGTTCGACTAGAAAGCGTTTTACAAGCTACACTTGTGTTTATCGGCCTTCCTAGCCCCTTTCTTGGCCCTTAGAATTCTGATCTTCTGTTAGGTCGACCGAGACAGCTTGCCTCGTCATTCTGTCGAAAAAGTTCTGACAAGTTGACGACTTCTAGCTAGAAAGAGAATTAACACTTCTATGCTTTATATCATCGAATCGAATCGGTTTCGTATGGGAAGTCCAGATTCAGCTCATGAGTCTTCTCTACTTAGCCTCATTCGACGATCAATTGTGGTTTGTTATTATGTGACTTACGGTGCTGCACTGCAAGGCTCAGCCAGTGATGAGTGCATTTTAGTGTTTACAATGTACATGTGTACATACTAATCGAGTTTAGGCTTAATTTAAGCCATGGTTATATTCACCGTTGTATCTATATACTTATATAGCAGTAATTCCTATTATATACAAATGTATCTGAGTAGTCCTAATAGTATATGTGGAGACCTTTCCTTTTATTAAATGTAGTAAAATTTTTGTGTATTAACTTCTACGATTCTCTGACCCTTCCATCATCTCCACAGGAACAGCAGGTCCTCCAATTGAGTACTTTTTTAGGAGCTTTTATGAGCTCTCCCGTGGAATAACTGAACATGTGAACGTCAATGTTCCATTTACTGCTATCTTCAGTACGTACTTTCTTTTAATGTCCTGGAACGACTACATCTCCCATTACCTCCTCTCAGAGGGGAAGTGCTACGCCGGTGCCCTCGGAAATTCCTCCGACTACAAGCTTTTTGCAGCGCAAGGTAGCCGCTGTTCGTTTAGGCATTGTTTAGCATACTGGCTCAGGCACGAGTTCAGAGGAGGAAGGCTGGGCCGCTACATTCTCGGAGGACTTCGAGACTGAGGTGCTTGTTGATGAAGTCACTGAGCAGACTCAGAAGGTCACTATTAATGAGGCAACGGCATTGCGGGAGGCTATGGAGACAGGTGATTAAAAGCGCTGTTCATTTGCAGTTTGTGTCTTTGAGTGGATTGAGATTGTTAATATTAGTTAAATATACTGTGGGATTTCATAATCGTATTTCACATGACATTGAAGTCTAGAGATAGTTCCAAAACTCGTTCATGATAGTATAAATGTCCGTAAGGGTCGCTCTGTCTCTCGAGCACTATCACAAAGTCACATCGTTATTTTGTAAAGGTAAGAGCTGTTTCGACATCGCTCCTAAATTCCTTGCCTTTACGACGAATTTAATAAGCCCATCACTGTAACTGACGTTTGCCTTTCAGGTTCAACTTCTAATGGATTGTTTATTGGTGGCAACAAGTATCGAATTGTTAAGTATGAAACTGATTTTGATTGCGCCGGCCAAGAGTAGGTGAAGCGAGGTTCATCCCTGACTCATTTCCATTTCAGGGTTGTCTGTCTCTTCGGAGCGCTGGGCAAAAAAGGTGTTTGCGTCATCAACACAGGTAATCGTGGTTGCTAGCATTTGTTCGATCTGAGGGAATGCATCTCAGGAACTATGCTTGTAATGGGAATGTATGACGAGGAGCTCGGTCAGACCGGTGGGAACTGCAAGAGCGCTTGCGCAGCCTTCGCCGAGTAACAGCGGAGCAAAGAAAGTTAGGACGTTTTTTGGCAGGTTCTTGTTGCAGAATATGTGAGGTTGACGGAGTGATTCATTATTATGATGCGGTGGTTTCTTTAATGCACTTCGACTGAGTATCGCGTTACCAGTTTGTTGCGGGGAAGAGTGATGTAGAAGTGCCTCTTCGGGGCACAAACGTCTCAAGGCTGGGTCTCAGTCCGGATAAGTCCAACGCTTATCGGGCTATCATTGGAGCTTAAACGAATCGTTACGAATATACAGAAAAACGGAAAAATGCTTAAATTTCCGTAAGATGTGGTTATGCATTTCTAGAGGTGTTTTCCATTTTCCCTCGAAACATTGTAATTACAGGCGTTCTTCATTTGGACGGCAGGGGGCTATATAAATTAGATGCCCTCGGGTGAAATGTGTTGTGCGGCTTAAGCGGGTTATTACGTATCGTTATAAATGGGAAAAGTCCTTTCGATTCATTGCGGTATAAACACACAGGTTGTTTTGATGAGGTTCGGTATGCAATAATTGTATCCAAAGATAGTATAATATATATCTTGTTCATGACTGTCATGAGGGGGACAGCCGACACAATACTTAGTATGCTCAGCTAGGTGTTATTAAGTTTCCATTGCAGCAGGTTGCGAGACCACCCGTCGGTTTCCAACTTGTCTTGCATCATTCTCTCCGAGACGTTCCGCCTTTCAGACTGCTGCTCTTCCGCCCGGGAGGTTGTTCTAGGCTTCAGTAGGCGCCCGAATCTTCGATCATGTTTCCAGTTGTTGGTTTCGTAATGTCGTCTTTTCTGACCAAATGCGGCCTTTGTGGCTTGCTTGTTTCGTTGATCATCGGACTGTTCGGCTTCCTTAGTGGGGATATTGTAATATAATGCTAAGTTGCTGTTATCTATCATTCGTTCCTTTTTCAGGTTTTAACAGATGTGACAGGCCCTGTTCCGGTGCTCGGCGAGGGCGGCTATGATGTCCAAGATTTAGTTGTTCCAACGGCTACAGGAACTAAACTCCAGGTAACCAGAAAATCTGGACAGAGCGAAGAATTTGCCAGAGCTAGGTGGTCTTTCGGATCTTCTTGTTCGACTGCGCTACTAAGTAAGGCATGCATGTGTGTTCTTGCGTGGCTTGTTCCCCCAATTGACGGATTTTGCGGAGAGCCTTCGATCTGAAATTCCAACATAGCGTTGCTTTAAAACATTACAATATACATACTAAACTTCATACACTATACACAGGATATAGTTAATTTACTGCCTACTTGTATATACATGTATTTCGACATCGATTATTTTCCTCGCTTGCCTGTTTTCAGATTTTGGCGTGGATATTGGGACAGTGGCGCGGTGGGCGAGTTATCAGAAGGGCACTCCTCAATGGGAACCATGTAAGAAGCTCGATTACTGAGGCGGGATATATGTTTCGGTACCCAGCCTGAATCCCTCCGGCAGCTGGCGCTGCAAGTCGATAAAAGGATACCATCATTAACCATGCCGATACAGAGGCTAAGTAAGCAAATGAAATGGAATGAGTTAATGAAGGCACTAAACAGGTGACGAGGACTTTGAAAAGGCGAAAAAATACGCTGCGGAAGAACGTGGTGAACTGAGACAGGTAGGCCGTTGGTATAGTTTAGTCTGAAATGGTTATGTAGAAACCAACAAAGTATCTGAG
>JAAPAO010000641.1:0-19332 GCA_013115145.1 Perkinsus chesapeaki
AGCCTAGGTCTAAATCTAAGGCTAAAGCTAAACGTTCTGCGTCTTCGGTTGAACGCGCTTCCGATGTTTCTCCGTTTGATCACAGGATTGATCCTCGTCTCGCTCCGTCTACAGCTGACGACATCTTTGTCCCCGTTCACAATCACGACCCTATACTACCCTCACAGCGCAACCACTATCTCGCTCGCCCAGTGCATTATATATTTCGGCGTTTTTGATACGTGGGTTCGAATCCTAGGGAAGACATCGAAGTGTTACTTGGATATCAATCACCATAGGTTCAATGAGAAATAACAATTAGTTTCAAGATTGCTTTCTGAGCTCACAAAATGCACAAGTCGTTCGATAAGCGAAGGTCACCGCTTCCGCCTACGACAGTCTTCTCCGCGCCGAGCAAAGAGAGAATCAAAACCATCCGTTTGAGCATTATCAGAAGTCTGTAAGAAAGCTAAGAGTTGCTTCAGAAGAGTTCGACAAATCGTAGCCGTCAGGTTCCGATATCACCCTCGCGTCAAATGTAGCTGGAAGGGACGATTTAGAGAATGCGTAAACTTGTGTGGCGATGTGAATGGAAGATTGGACGTGTATGGATGGGCGAACCTATTGAGGGAAAGATTGAGGATTTACGCAGATGAAATGACCAATGAGGAAGTATGTTGAACTGTTAATCAAACAATACTTGGTTCGATCCGCGGTTATACCTTCGTGCGTCAGATTGAACACATATTTTACATAATCGACGAGAAAAAGAAAGAAGGGAAAATAAATGAAACTGAGATTATAGATTTCCTTCAATACGAAGAGGCTCCTTATGTGGGAGAAGGGGAAGATATCGACAACCATAAACAACACTTACGGTGATAACATTATCCGAAGACCGATGAAATCTTTGGGTTGAGAGGCTGAAAGATGCTCTGTAAACCGTTTCGGATATTTCATACCACATCTTCGTTCGAATCAAAGGAGCTCTCTCGAGACTTAACAAAATCTGCCATACACAGCTCACTTTGTTTTCCCATAGACTGATTCTGGTAAATGAAAGCTCACTAATGCTGCTTAAGCGTTGGTTTTTTGGTCTATACGAGGCTTCGGTTAAGATCTGTAAATGCAAGCTGCGCAATGACATGTATTTCGCCATCCAAGTCACTTTCCTGTCCACCTCCTCAGAATGTCTACCCCGCCCCCGCCGACAATCAATAGGGAACTGTTCCTCTCACAATCTCGCCATTTCAGAACCCTTCGGATTAAAAGGAACTTCCAGTTGGCCTGTCGAAGTCTCGGAGTCGGCCAGGAGTTCGTCAAGAAGGCGTTTTATGCCTACGACAAGGACGGTTCTGGTAATGTCTGACGTTGTCGTAAAATTAATTGTAGTTCTGTTCTCAGGCAACTTGTCGTTTTCGGAGTTCCGAACTGGTCTTCGATTTGACCTAAAGATAAGCCGCTGGGAAATGAAGGAGGCGGACATTGTGTATATGTTTAAAGTGGGTTGAAAACGTGAGGTGGATTTAGTTCGGGGATGTCGCTGCTTCAGATTTTGGATCGAGATCGTTCTGGGAATGTGGACGTGGAAGAGCTTGTTTCGTTCCTTAGTGAAGGCATGAAAAAGGGGGAGCAGAAAATGGGTGTTTCCGAGTCTATGCGAGACCTCTCTTTATTATGGCATGTAGGAGGATATGCTGACCTGTTTTGCATCTTGCAGGGGTGAAGCTAGGATACTTCGTGCCTATCTCAGGCAGTAGAATCTGGGGCAAGAACCGTCCCAAGGTCGATTCGGCATGAAACACCATTAACCATGTCCTCTACCCCTAAAGGCGTTCCATCCGCCGCGGAGCTTCTCGCCCGAAAACGTCGGTGCCTCTCCCGCAGCTTCTCATGGACGTCTTTATCAGTAGGAACACTTAAACACTATTCCACACCAGTTCGATTCCTGGATGGGGCATCTTGTCGTGTGTGGGGAAGAATGAACACCAGTAAACCATCGATGATGAAAGAAATGTGGGGGTGGAATTCTGTATTCCCAGAAGCTCCATGGTTTGGCGATTCTATGGCTCCCAGCGCTTTGCTAATGGTGGTCTTGTCCTAGTCTGATGGCAACTGTGTTTAATGTGTTAGGGAAGCGATGGACGATGGAAACAGTTTGGGAATACTTGTGGAGGAGGATGGGCCAAACATTTCAGCATGAACAACAAACGACTTTGGTCTTGATTCACGTTGACATTGTCGTCGTATTTGCGTTATCGCCCCCCTCTTCGATCAGCCTTTACTATTTATCTCATGCCATTTCCAATAAAGAACGTTCACAAACGGGGTTCGCCTTCGAGGGCGCAATGTGTCCCTTTGTTTGCCATCGTACCATTTCTGCAATCATCAGAAGCAACTGCCCTCTATATAGCGTTCGGCGAACCGCTGGACTCGATGCCTCTGATACATCTGGTGGATCTTAGAGGGCTCACCGGGCCGCCGACATGGAGCGAGTTGCAGCTCCTTCAGACGTTGGCAATTGGCGAGGATCAGCTCGTTCATTTCAACTACTTCACTTTGCCGAATCTGAGGTCAATTACGATCTTTCCGACCCTCGTGAACTGTCCTGGGCTCGACCTCTGCCCTCTGATCAGTCGCTTCCTCACCCCTAGGTTGCAGACTCTCAGCCTTAAAGGCTTCTACTGTGACACATTGATAGGCGCCATAGAGAGTGTGGAGGAATGGCCGCCGCAAGTTGACAAGCTGATTCTCTCGCATGATGGCACTTCTTGCCAAGGATCCTCCTGGAACCTTTGGGGGGTGATCTCATTCGCCTTCCCCGGGCTCAGGAAGATAAGCGCTGTTCCATCGGGGACATGGAGACGTGTTAATACCGATTGCCAATTGTTAATGACGAAAAGACAGATTGAGTTTATGCCTAGAATTTCTGAAGTCGAAGTTAAAGGTGACAGATGCTTACTCCATCATCACTTCATCATTCATCAGGTCCACCACCGGCTTTTACAATCGATAACTCAACTCTTCAATATCGTCTGACTAGTCTTAGCATTACCGATTGCCCTATATCGCCCACCCTCATCAACAGCCTTTGGGAGGCAGCCAGCTTTCCCTATCTTCGGAGGTCAGATAAGTGAATCGATTTCCTTTATTAATGTCTTTTAGACTTTCCCTTCTGGGACCGACGTACGGCACTGTGGGCTCTGCTTTGGCATTGAAAATAACGCAGAGAGGATTCTTGCCTGCTTTGGAGAATCTGTAAGGAATGTTGTTGGAATCCAGTAGCTATGTGGTCGATTGGTCAGATCCCTTCATTTGACCAAGTGGAAGGAACTGGAGGGTGCGCGGCGTCACTGTGGCGTCCATACCGACATCGGAATATCTTTCTTGAGAATTCTACTCAAATTATTTGAAGCAGGCCAGATACCTCCGCATCACAGGCTTCGCGTAGAATTTCGTGGCGCGTGAGATTTGCATCATCCTCTTTACAGGTTGTCGTTACCACTGCGGTGAAGTGTCCCACCGACGGCGCTGCCCTCCTCCACGAGCGACTCGGGAATGGCATCCTGCCGAAATTGAGAGTTTTAAAAATAAAGTCAGAAGATGGCCGTTATCGGATATTCGATAATACCAGCCAGAGCAGCAACGCTGTCTTGTAAGTCTGGTAACACCGAAGAAGTTGATAATCGATTTTTATTTTATTTTGATAAGCCTGTATGGGCGGCGATGGTTGTAGATTGACTTTAGCCAATGCTTGGTGTACTGTATCACTGTCATTAGGGGTAGTGATGATAATATACTTAATTATTGTGTTGAAAAATGGGCGTGAGTTCGACCCCCAGTAAGGACATTTTCATGACCTTCCTCGCGCACCCCTCAGGAACGGGCTTCAGTGTAGATGCCACTTTTCAAAACCTCTTCCCAACAGTCGGTGGTATTAGCAGTATTCATTTTAAACCATCTCACGAGATCACTTTCTATAGTGATGATGAGAAGCCTAATACATGTTACTACACTGGTGTAATAGATAGAGAAGGTAAGGTTGAAGTGATATTGGTGGATCCATATGAAATGGAAGATAATCGTTGTAAAGAACTCACCGCCTCATACGGAGATAACTTCCTTAATAATGGAGTTACTCTCGATATGAAATCTATGGATGCTATGATACTCGGTAAAAATGGCAAAACAGATATTTACACCATCACGGAGGGGCGGTCGGATGAAGGCTATTGTATGGGACCTGATAACAGTGGTAGATTGGACTGTACTTTCAAAAGGGTTGAAGGACCGGCAAATGAAGTATCCTTCCATCTTAACGGTAAAGTCGATATATTCAATGATCGCCAAGAGCGTGTTCGATGCGATTACATCGTTAAAGACAAGACTGATGTTAAGCTGACCTGTCCTGAGCCGACGAAAGGAATGCGCTGCCTGGTCGAGTCTTTAACGGAAAATGTGGAATTAAGAAGGAAAGTTGGATCTTTGGAGCTCACAGCTGAGGTAAGTAATGAACTTTGCTGGACAGCAGACACACACGTCTACAAGCAAGTTGAATGGGAGAAAGCATTCTTTGATTTCAATCTCGAGAGGGTCCGAGATGGCCTTACACTGGATGCAACTTTCTCCGCCGATGACAGTAGTCAAACAATTGCTACAGTGGCAATGAAGGACAACGGCGACATCGAATTTGCTGGGGGCAAAAAGAAGTGCAAATGTAAGTACAGAGCAAACTTCAACAGTGAAAGAGGCAACATTGATATCGAACTATTGAAGGCAAACAGCAAAGATTGTCAGTCTCTACTGGATGGCTCCAACAAATCGAAGGGGAGAGGCGGTTTCCTCCGCAGTACCTTGAGGCGGAGTAAGAAAAGTGAATATCACCCACGCATTGTGATCGTTAATAAAGCCATGAGAAGAATGGAGCTTCACATGGATAATGGCTTAACCGAAAGTCTTAGTTCAGTGAATGGGAGTAAAGCTTATATTAAAGACTAGTGTTGTTTGGTAATGTATCAAGATGATGTTCTATCCATGACTAATGATGATGTCAATGATGTTGTGTGATTGATGATGGTATCCTTTGTGTTAGAGTGTGGTTGATGCAGTGGAAAGTATCGAAGCGGAGTCGAATTACAAATACTAACGTTATTTGGTTCGCTATCAGTGGTATGCGGAGGGATAGAGGACACCTTCGTGGAAAGCAGGGCTGAAAGGATGAGCAATTTTGGTATTTAAAGCAACTTATTTTACACCTTTGCGGATCACCTCGAGATTGAACTCTGTCTCCGCAAACGAAAGCTAGGTTGATTCGAGAATGTCCAAACGTGTCCAACGCAAGCGTAAACGGCTCAAGCGGGATGAGTATGGCTGGTAACCAGATTAGTGGCCAGCTACTAGTTACAAGCTACTGTCATGTGCTTACTCTCGTCACCTTTGATCTGGAGGCGACGTAATTCCACATTTACCACTCTCAAGAGTTGACACAACACGAGACGATTTGAATATGTCGGGTTCGTATCTTACCAAGCAAAGTCGAAATACAGCATTGCCAAGGAAGGCTTTGCTATCGCCCGAAACCCTCAAATGGCTTGACTCTTCACTACAAATAGGTCTGCCTGAGAAATACTCTGTCCGCAGGGGAAAGAAAGTTTGGAAAAATACAAAGTTGGTTTATAGTTTTAGTGTTCATTTGTGGAAGGTTCACGAACAGCTTCCATAACTGAAATAAATAAATGATTGGTTATCAAAGATAAGGGCAAGAACCACAGCACCAGCACCAATACTGAGCGTGTGGGTATGAAAGGGTAATCAAAGATTACTAATCCTCAAGCCGGCATGAACGACTGAAATTGATCAGCGCGGTCATGCCGAAGGTGGAGGTAGCTTTGGCAGTATCATCACGTAGTCACTAATGTTAGTAGATAGCTCATCCTTGGACGCATCATATACGAACATAGTAAAAGGCTTCTCTCCCAGCTTTAGAGGGAGGTGAGGGCAGACGATAGAGAGCTCCCGCAGGGCATTCTCGTAAATTGGTAACTTCTGCATATCATCTGGTAGACTCATTTGACCTGTAGATTCATCGTAGTCGTAGAGGAAACCGGCCAAATAGGGATCAGCGAGATCACACCTGTATAAGATGGAAACGCGTGGTAATTGAACCAATAGGGCGATCACAAAGTCTATGGGGCCCACGTAACCTCTATAGGAACCGTCTGGTTTGGTACCACAAGCAATCATACCCAAAGCAGTGATGACAAAAGTGTGGCAGTTGATCATTTTATTGAATATATCCTAACAAGCTCACAATGGTACTGCCTATCAATGAGCCCCTCCGAGCAAAACACCTCTGACTATGAAGTTAGTGCGAGCGAATCATCTAATCTAAATTCCATGGTTTCCATATAGCTTGATAGAAATACCACTAGTGCCGAGAAGTTGTGGGCCACAACATCCACAATGCTGATCTCATTGCCTTCAAACGCCGCGAGAGAATCAGCGAGTCACCCAGAGAAGGATCAAACATCACGAGGCTTCACGGAAATGCTTAGCCAAATATGAATCATGTTTGGCTAAGCATTTCCGAATCATTTTCAATCATGTTACATGATAAGGGAGACAAGCATTCTGTCTACTGCCAGCCCAGCTGCTGAGGCGTTTATTAGCAAGTAACGCTTACCAAGCTGTATTGCGTGCGAGCGAGAGGGAAACCTATGGGCACTCGATCTCACGTCTTCAGACTCCTTGTTTCCCACAATTGCTGCCTATAGAGGATAATAAGTGCTTAAACCTTTGCGACCTTGATCGGCCAGCATAGACAGAAATTCCACGTCGCACCTGGTCACCGCTCGTAGTCGTTCGGGGTGGTGCGGTGATTCACTCGAAGAAAATGCCGTGTCGCCAGCTGAGAATGAGCTGGAGCCCACGAGGCGCAGACTCTGATAACTTGAGACAAGTAAGCAGTAGCGGTTCGCTGAGCCGGGCTCAAGGAGCATGAGCTGTTGGTAAGTTTATAATTCAAGTGTTGAAATTCACTCGTTGAGAATTCTAGCGAGTAGATATTATTTCTACATAGAGCTTCACATGGATAATGGCTTAACCGAAAGTCTTAGTTCAGTGAATGGGAGTAAAGCTTATATTAAAGACTAGTGTTGTTTGGTAATGTATCAACTTGATGTTTTGTCCATTATTGATGATGATGTCAATGATGTTGTGTGACTGATGATGATATCCTTTGTGTTAGAGTGTGGTTGATGCAGTGGAAAGTATCGAAGCGGAGTCGAATTATAAATACTAACGTTATTTGGTTATATCCTAGCCTACTGTATGGTGCTTCAGTGTGATGCTTCGATGGATGGTAACATCTACTTTGTCGGGCTGATGAGTCCGCTTTGGTGTAGTGACGCGATACATAGATCTTCTATGGTAGGAGAAGATCGCTGAGGTTTGTTTGTATGTGGTATTCGTTACGCTCCATCAGTAAGAGCTTCTCTTCATTACAACTGACCTCGAAACAATATCTTTCAAAAGGGGGAACTGCCAACGGTATCTTCGATCCGTGACGGCTCCTCGATGCCATCACCTGTCCATTCGTTCTATTCCGTACCAAACGGAAGAACCTATCTGCTCGTGAAAAGGGTGGTATTGAGATACCGACCTTAGGCTTCGACCGAAACCCATGATAGAAGCGAGTGAGAACAGGTTCTACTGAGGGTGTGCAGATCAGTAAGGCTCTTGTCAATAAGCCTGATTCAATAATAATAGGTAGAGTTCTTGCTTAAAGCGCTCGAATTTCACGCGATGTTATTGTCATTCATTATCCATGTTGACACTTAAACGCAAAGACCTAACCGGAAGACGACAAAAAACATCATCAATAACATGAATAATAAAGTAAGCTTTAATGAGTCACCACGGTCAACAGGGCAGATAAAACGTTATTGATAAATATTATCACATCTTATCAAGAAAAATCACTCTTTAATGAAAGCTTTACTCTTCTTGGCTCTAAGGAGCAGTTCTACTTTCCCTTCACCCATGTGAACCTCAAGTCTCTTTATGGCCCTATTAGCAATTACGAAGCGTACTTTGGGTTTTCCCTTGTCCATCAGTGATTCACAGTATCTGCTGTAGGGATCCTTCATTTCAATATTGATCGTTCCATTTCCGCTTTCGAAGGTTGCTTTGTATTGGCATTCGCATGTCCCCTTTTGTCCAACAACTTCCATACTACCATCGACGTTCATCGTAACTGTCGAAATAAGTCGATTTTCCCCTTCCTCTTCTATACCGAATCTTGCATCCAATGTAACTTCATCTTTTACCCTCTTGAGATTAGAATCGAAGAATGCCTTTTCCCATTGAACTTGCTTATAATAATACTTATTTGATGGCAAACCAGGACTGTTACTAGCGGTTTCAGTTATGATCCTTAAAGGCCCTTGGTCGTCTAAGATTCTAACATTCTCTGAAAGGGTTTTCATCAAGAATAGAATGTTATCTGGTGGTTCAGGACAGTTTAGCTTGACGCTACCATCGTCCTTAACAGTGTAAGTGCATTTTAAGCACTGCTGCCGTGCACCGAAGATATCAACTTCACCGTTACGATGGAAAGATAATTCACTTCTCATCCCTCCGGTGGATTCGAAAGTGCAGTCCAATCTCTTATTGTTGTCGAACCCCATGCAGTAGCCTTCATTCGAATATGGAGTGGTGGCAACAAATCTACTTGTCATACCTGCTGCACCATTGACGATTGTGACATCCAGAGGGTCGCTGAGTGTATTGACGGTGTAGCCACCCGTGAGAAAGCCATTTCCGTAGATCTTGGTGAGTTCTTTACAACGATTCTTTCTCGCTTCCCAGTAAAGACATTTCAATGAGCTTCCTCACAGACTACACGAATCCAACCATGCCCTTGACTGGCTTCACTCTGGACATGACTTTTCAAAACCTCTTCCCAGCAGTCGGTGGTATTAGCAGTATTCATTTTAAACCATCTCACGACTCGTGAGATGGTTTAAAATGAATACTCGTGAGTCACGATATCACTTTCTATAGTGATGATGAGAAGCCTAATACATGTTACTACACTGGTGTGATAGATAGAGAAGGTAAGGTTAAAGTTATATTGGTGGATCCATATGAAATGGAAGATAATCGTTGTAAAGAACTCACCGCCTCATACGGAGATAACTTCCTCAATAATGGAGTTACACTCGATATGAAATCGAAGACGGCCATAATCACCGATGATGAAGGTCATCAGGACAGTTATGATATGAGTCATACCGGGTCTGGTCCCGAACCAGGCTATTGCGTGGGAATCAATGACAATGGCAGATTAGAATGCACTTTAAGATGTACTATGGGCATTGTAATCGAGATATCTTTGCATCTCAACGGTAAAGTCGATATATTCAATGACCGCCAAGAGCGTGTTCGATGCGATTACATCGTTAAAGACAAGACTGATGTTAAGCTGACCTGTCCAACAATCCGAAATACGTTCGGTATTTTAGCAAAGACTCAATTCGTGGATACAAGAGGGCCTCTTGAGATGTTGACTGCGATTACGGACTCACGTGACCATGAGCAATGGTTCATATACAAGCAAATTAAATGGGAAAAGGCATTCTTCGATTACAACTTGGAAAGAGTCCACCAAAAGGTGGCCTTAGATGCAATCTTCAGTAGTTCAAATAAGAATAGTGAAAGGAGGATTGCAACTGTAAAGATGGATACAGATCGTGGTATCGAAATTGTTGGGGACAGGAGGAAGTGTAAATGTCAATACAAAGCCATCTTCGATAGTGAAAGCGGGGCGATCAATATTGATCTAAAAAGCGCCATTAGCCCAGATTGTCAGACGATTCTACGTGGTAGTACTTCAGGCAGCACTATTAGTCTGGCTAAGCCCCAGGTAAGCGAGGCCCGGAGTGGTTTGGGCACCCTCGGTAAACAAATGAAAGGTGCTTTCCAAAGTACTCTAAGCCTCGCGAGGGACTTCAAGGTTACAAGGAAGTCAGTCATGGTGATCACTAATAGAGCCCTCAAAAGACTGATGACTTACTTCGATGACGGGAATGCCGAAGTGCTCGAATCAACGGGCAAGAATAGTAAAGCTTTCATTAAAGAGTGATTTTTCTTGATAAGATGTGATAATATTTATCAATAACGTTTTATCTGCCCTGTTGACCGTGGTGACTCATTAAAGCTTATTTTATTATTCATGTGGTTGATGATGTTTTGTTATGTTGTCTTCCGCCGGTTATGTCTTTGCGTTTAAGTGTCAGCATGGCTTTTCTGGTGGTTGAGTTGCTCCCTTCAACAACCCACTTTATAGCCTGTCATCGACTGCCTCTCATTCGAACATATACACCTTATAACCCGAATAATACTGGAAGGGTGCTTATTAAGGATTTGTTAAGGGGCTTAAGGTTGAGATGTAGGAGAGCTACACTGGTGGAAGAGAATATAAAGGGGATCATTGAGGGGCATGAAGTCCCTTCATGGGTGAATAAAATGTATGTTGCGCGTCATAAGTTTAATGTCTACTTGCTTTAATATCCTTTTTTACTATTGAACACAAAGCCGGTGATGTAAAAAGTGAGAAGTTAGTAAAATGAATACCCTCAAAGCTCATCATCCCGAGTCCCTTCTTGTACAACTGTAGCATCACCAGTGATGAGCACGCAAGCTCCCTGAGATTGATGATGGTGATGATGATCGTCAAGACTTGCTGTTGTTGACAAGATACAGAAGCAGCACTGGTTTACCTCCTTGCCATCTCCTACAGAATTCATCATAAATCCGCATATCTTGGCAGCAGCTTTGTCGGCTACTTCAACGTCTTTGAAGGATAATCTGAAAGCAACAGGAATGCAACTGACCGGCGGCGTGAAGTAAAAACATGCTAAAGTTTTTTCTACTAGCTTTCGCTAAATGGCACTTTCATAGAAGCGCTGAAAAGTACGTAATTGTGATGATGATCATGACAATATAATATCATCACGACGCTGGCTCAAGAATACATACCGCGACGACTACAATAGGACTTTTATGAGGTTAGAAGAGACGGGCTAACCTGAGTTGTGGGATATCCTTCTCTTTAATCTCTCGCGTGTCGATCAAGCCTGATGAAGCTGATTCTGCTGGACATTCCAATCGACTTCTCACTTAATTTCTTTCCATCATTATCGCACCACCACAAGGAGTATCCATTCGCCTCATCCCTCCTCTCCTCCTCCCTATCAGCCCTATCAATCGCGATAACCCCGGTGAACCGTCGAGTATTCTCTTCAAGGCCCCCCTTGATGATTGATATCCCTCGCGGTAGCCCAGAGGGACGGGATCGGTCGTGAATCGGCCATATTGCGCAGGCGGTGGTCAACTCCCCTTTAGATGGATGCTCACCTAAAGCCGCAGCAGAAGGATGATGATGATGATGAGGAGGAGGAGGAGACCGTCAGCATCTCCAATAAGATAACGTATTTCTGCATCAATCGATCTCACACTTTGTATAGCACTATTAATTCATTCTCCTTCGCCCAATCATCTGCCGATCAGAAAGGTCAGAAAACGGCGTAGAAATGTCGGCGGTGAGGATCGAACCCACGTTCCCACTCACCGTCGTCCTGATCATGCATGCTAAATGCTAGGATGCTTTCTGCACCCTTTTTTATAGCCATCGATTTGCCAAGGTCATACTGTGCCCCTATCGGCCCTTTTGCTCGGGCACGGCCGATTCTGCTGCTGTCGGGCAGGGCCTCGCAACTGGTGGAACTTCTCCCCCAATAAAGAGTGTAAAAATCCACAGACGGCTGGGAATCTGCCGAGTGTGCCGGGAGGATCTTCATAACACCGCCAAGCTCATCGACTTCAGGCGAAGTATCCTCTAGCTCGAGACCCTAAGATACAAAATAGGTCAAGTTGAACGCAACTAGCTTTAATGACCTGTGGCGGGTATCCAGGAACAGCCCAATCTTCGATGGACACCGTGGCAAAGTGTACATTATCAGACTCGCCAAAAGCGTCATTGGCCGGGACGGCGGTGATCTTGCTGGCTTCCTCGGGAATTCTGATTCCTTCAGGGAGAGTCTCTAACAGTCTCGTGGCTCGCATTTTAGGATTCGGAATTTTAAATATCGGATGCTGGCTTAGTTTGGTGTTATTTTTATCCAAAAAGTAAACGGCGAAAAACTCGGCATCACCAAATACTGCGGTGGAGTTTACCTGAGTGTGGTGGTATCTTAGGTTGACACGTGGAAGATACGCGGAAGGTTAGATAGATACCTCAATGGTCCCACTTATAAATCCCTTTCTCGGGTCAACATCTGTGAAGTTAATCTGCGAGACTTCTTCTTGTGGCTTGCCGTGACATCTTCCATCAGGTCCAGTAAAAAGCTTCCCTAAATCCCTTTGCCAGGATTCGAACCCACGACCTTCTGCTTACCAGAACAATCGTCTGCGCAACTGTCCACACATTTGTCATCTCCAACGCAATACGCCTTCTTTTGTAGGCGACAAGTGACTAGACTGTAATGTGGTGTTGGTAGGCCAGCCAAACTCTCCTCATGTAGCTCAGCAAAGTCCATCCAATAATGCATATTAGTAACCTTCCGGTCCTTCGAGACCAGCAGACGGGGCCATTTACCTGACAAAAGAAGAAGAAGACGATGAGAAGACGGCCGTTCGAACGGCGGATGAGCACTTCGCCTGTTGGCTTTCACGAGAGTTGCGGAAAGTTTTCCAACTGAAGCCATCGCCCAGCGGCTGGCAGAAGGGTCGACGTTGTCAAAAAAACTCAGATGAAGGGTGTACTTGTGTTTTTTACCTGATAATCTTGAGGTTGAGCATGCATGATACAATATAGCTCACCTGAATGTTCTCCAACCGCCGTAACATGTATGTCATTTTCCGTTATATTAACCTCCGGATTTCGAATGTCGAGTGCTCCAGGTGCATTCCATCGACGTGTGAATTTAACATTTATAAAAATAGCAGTATCGTTTTGCGCCCACTGGAATGCCGGCGCCACTTTCTGTGGTTTGAAGTAGTTTTGGTCGAGACTCCGGACTAGCTCGTCTGCTTTAGCTTTGATTTCTCTGGTCGCCTTTCGGACCGACGGCCCGTAAAAATCGACTCGTCCTTGTTGTGATTGTTGCTCGTGATCCAGTTTAATTGCAGCTAAAGCCGCTGACCACCTGAAAGGATTTTGGCGGGAAAGTCGGTATGAGAATATTGTTAGCAATATAGTAAAGCATATTATTATTCCCAATAATATATCCAACCGCGAGACGGCGAACTATTCATCTTAATCAAAAAATGCATCCGAATAGCACATGTGTCCTGGGGCACCCTGTCAGCATTACCATTGTTTTTTAATCAACTCCTCCATCTGATCACCATTGATCACATCCCGTATCGATCGACCAGTCTTCCCCGCTTCCTCTATCTCACCAAGCATTGCTGCCTCATCCGTCAAAGCTGCTGCTGCTGCTGCCAGCAGTGGGCAGAGCAAAAGCACGAGTTGCCCAATCGGTGGCATAAAACAGGAAAACTCGCCATTGGCTCCATTAAGACTGCTAATAACGCAACAATCGGGGAAGTCGTGAAACGGCGACAGTGGAAGTATACAATAGTTAATCTGCGGGGTGGGGGACGCTCACCGATGATGCGTCCACTTCGATGATGCCTTCTGAGACGCAAACACGCTTGCCCATGACCCCTTCGCGGAGGTAGGGCTGGGAGACCGCCTACTCTCGCGAGCATCAGGAGGCTCTGCCATGCAGAGACCTGAACGAGAAATACCTTAGGTCGAAGCATGCAAGATTCAAAACAGGCCTTACTCCTCTGGATTTGAGGATCAATTCTACCATACGATAATCCTGGCCAATCACCCTCCCCAAGAGCTTTCCATTCCCTCTCCGTCGGTCGCCGAATAACAACATCATCGTCCTGCTTCGCTCCGCTGAGTTTTTCCGCATTTCTAGCATCAGTAAACTCGACTGCAGCTGCTCCCCCAAATTCTCCTGTATCAAAGTCGCCCACAATCATCCTTATACTCCTCGTTGGCCCTGCCATCGCATGTAAACGTGAACGCAGGGAGCCTTCGGTCGTCGAGGCAGGCAGGTTAGTTATCACTCTCACTCTGGTGATGTTATGATCATGGAGATCTCCAAGGGCAGTCGGGACACCAACGAAGATTGGTCGATCTGGCGGTGGCAAACAGGAAGCTATCAACTGCTATGCAAGTATCCACAGAAGCAGAATCAATAAGCGCGTCAAGGGGTAAATGGGGGAAGATTGCCCCTTTTTTACAAGAACAGGAAGGACTAATGCACGTGGTGAAGGAGCGTAGGGAGCCTTACTGAGGAGGAGGCTACGCCCACTTCTTCATCCTCATCACCATGATCCGTCGCTCCGTATGGCAAATCGGCAACAGGAAAACCGCGAAGCTCCATCTTGACCAACTTACTAATGATGATCTCCTCCTCAGCTTCTCCCGATTCTGTAATAAAATCATCCCTTCTTTTTCGACGGCCAGATTGCGGAGTTGACGCTATAACACTGGGAGTGACAATTTTGCTAAGTACAAAGACCTCGTGGAAGAGAGGATCGAAAACAGACAATAATGGCTTCTCCGGCATTCCCTGAATAAGTCGATTAAAAGCCCCCCCCGCCTGGTGACGGCAAGACAGTACCTCCTTCAACCCTGAGCTCTCATCAGTATTATTACTGTCATCATCGGCAGCAGCAGCAGCATCTGGGGTGAGATCCGCATAAAGATCATCCATATATCCATCAAAGCTACATCCCATATATGAATTTAATAACACAATAGTAAATAAAGAGGACCAGCAAATGTAATAGGGCCTTCATCTAGACACTGTACAAACGGGAACCAACGCCTCCGCCTCCGACACCAGTAATAGGCCCTCCTCTCAGCAGCCGCCGCAGGAGCCTTTAGTAGGTAACAATGGTTAGGAATACTCTTCTGTTAGATATATAAAAGGACAAGGAGGAGGAGGAGGATGAATATATTAAGAAAATTGCTTGAAGTTTGATAGGATACGATAAATGCGATGAAGCTGCCAATAGCTCTTGTTGTTAGTCTGATAATGAACGAACAAGCTTTGGTCTCCGTGCCCACATATGAAGGACACTTGAAGCTTGACACTGTTCGACCATTCGCATTGCATCCATTCTAACATCATTAACTCGCACTATAATATCGCCTTTCTGTAGCTTTTGGCCTGGAGGAGCCTTCCTATTCCAGAGATCTACCGAACCTTCGGGAGTAACTCTGTCAACTACTAACCAACGAGGATCGCTGTGATCAACATCAATGCCCAAACGGACGCCAGGGATCCTCTGAAAAAGTACATCTCATTACATTAACCTATTGTGTATCTTGTAAGGTTGAAGCTAAGATATTACCTGAATATCTATCTTGAAGCAATTAGATTCTATATCTTCATCCGATACCCCAACCCTCTCATCAGCAACATCATCAGCGCTATCATCTTCGAAGCTGCTGTTTTCATCTTCGCTTGTCTGAGATATTAACTCTTTATTGACAAGATCATTACCAACGAGAATCGCGGCATGATAAACTCTAAAGGCCATATTAAATACAACAGTGACAATATGGAATAGCCTAGCGACCAGTGAAGGGGAGGACGACTGCACATTAACGAACCCCTCCAAGATAATATATCCCTCCCATTTTACTACATTAACAACTGCCTTGGCTGCTACTACTGACGGTGATGATGTCTCTTCGAAGTGACCTAGAAAATATCTTTCGAAACGGAAGATATTTCATAGGTTACCTTGGTGACCTTCTTCCTCTTCCTTGGGATGATCTATTGGTGATGCTGTTGTCGGAGTTGTGGTGATTGGCTGTTGTTGTTGGGTTAACTTGGGTGTAGCTTCTTGCGTATCATCGACCTTATCAACGGTAACCTCATTTAACCAGTCAGCTGAGTCTGGTCGCCGACAACATTGATCGAACATGTTGGTGCTGAAGGTCTCTATCCTTGAGACTGCTGAGCTCGACTCTATTGAAGCGAGCGTATTTCCCATTAAAAGAAGATAAGTAGAATATGCGCTGATCACTACCTACTGTGTACCATGCATGCTTTCACCTAAGATATCCCTCCAAGTGGAACCACTTTCCAGCGTAGTGCACGAATTTGAAGGATTCGCCTAAATGCACGAAAATTTTTCTACCGATCCCTGTTGCTTTTCGGACTTCTATGAACCCTTACCCTTTAAAGATGTTATTATCAACAATTATTATAACTACCATTATCGGTAGCATTACCAAAGCCGTTGATCGTCTCCCTAATGGTAACTACTACGGTGAGCCAGGTATCGCCTTGGTTAATATCCATATGTTTATCTATCCTAACGTTAATGACGTTGGTAAAGGCTCAATGGTAATGACTGGCCTGCCCTTTGATCAACATAATGTTGGTCTTTGGTTTGCTTCATTACAATACACCTTTGAAAATGGTGGCATTCTTCCCGATATGGACAATGCCGATTTCGATCGAGCTATAAGTTGTCTACATCTGAATAAGGAGTACTGGAAATATCTATCGTTTGTTAACAACACTATTACTATAAGGTGGACCCAAGACAAGTACGTCAAGCTCACTCATCAGAGCCCCTAACATATCCGAGGTCTGCACGCATGCACACGATCGTCTGCGTGCAGTTTGATTTGTTGTCAGCCATGATGAAGCTCTTTATTATTTTTATTAAATATCTTCTACCTTTTACCGCGGTGGGTCTCGATCCCGAGGGTAACTACTATGGCGAAGGCTCTCGTATCATTAAGAATCTTCATATATTGTTCTATCCGCCTAAAGAATGGGTTCGGGGAGGAGCGGGTAACATATGTTTGATTGGTTTACCTACTGAGGGAGCTGAGGACCCCGTTGCTCTCTGGACTTTATATGGTATCAACTACCCTAAGAATGACAGCGTTTGGGTCGAGACTCTAGTGCCAGAATTTCAGCAATTTCTACGCCGTTTTAGTTTTAAAGAGGAAGACTGGGCGATTTTGAAGTTCGATACCTCCGGCAACAAGCTACATGTGAAGATCGATGACGCTAATAACATGTCTTTGTCGTATCAGTCACCTTAGTTCGGCCACTTATGCCTTTAACTCTTCTTCGTTATATTGTTGTGTTCCAATGAGGGGTATTGGTTATCGCTAAAGGCCTCTTGAGATTAACACCACCACCACGGTAGCCCATCCAGTATCACTTAACGCGGTCCTCGAAAGGTGCTCAAGGCAAATACAAAGACATCGATACGAGATAAGACCATACCAAGAATTATTATGTCACAATCAATGGTTAAGGAATCATAACGATCTGGCCAAGGTGAGGAAAATAACCTTTAAGACAACACGGATAAAACAGGTGCCCGATGAAGTGCTGGAGTCGTGGGGCGTGCCATTGAAGCTGATAAGAGCTATACGAGATCAAATACATGACATTGAAGTACACACAGTATTCAAATACTTAAAGGCGAAACCAAGAGTGACAGGTTACGGCGATTCGATCCGATTTCGTGGCGCGATTGAGAATCCTCGGGGACGGTAGAAGTAAGAGGAGAATTGCGATGGAGAAGTTGAAAAAGCGACATAAGGAGAAGTGGGAAAAATTGGGACTCGCCGGGATGGGAACATATGTTAGGTGGGCGGCTGTTACCATTGCGGAGGCCTACAAGAGGTATCTTATGTCGAAGCGCGGACATTTGCCGGCAGTCTATAGAGCTGATGATGACGTGGGTGAATTTTGCGACCCTCCAGATTGTTATGATGATGACTCGGTTTTCTCATGGAGTATGATTAAAGGCCCGAAGCCACTACCAAGTGAGTTGATGACGCTCCCGGGGATTGAACTCGGGTGTCTGGATGTTGAAAGAGTCTTCTATAGCCAGCTCTGGAAGATATCTGTATCGAGTATATCTCCTTTCGTGATAGGTCATGGGTTGTATGGCTCAGCGCTTGCAAAATCCAACTGTTATTAAAATTTTTCGTTGGGAAATTCTGCAGAAAAAACATGTTCACATAGATGGTGTTGATCAAGACCAATAATCGTACTGGTTTTGTGATGATAGAGTATAGAGTCCTTGTTAAGATTGAGTGGGAAGTGAACTCACAGTGCACTGCAACAATTTAACCGTAAAATCAATGAAAATGCAGTAATAAGAAATCGAAGGTAAATTTCCTTAGGTAATTCGCCTAGTGGTTGAGACCACTTGAAGTATCTTTGAACTATATCGCAGCTGCCTTTAGCGAGCTTATTTCGTTGGCAACTCATCAAGATTCCTATATGTCTTGTCTTTAGCGCATCGGAGTAACGTTTCATCATCGGGGTCGTCATCAGCTGTAGCTCCCTACAGAGCAGCGAGGAGAACTATAACGATTGCAATCGGTCGATGGATCATAAGGTCAGTCATACATCGATAGAATTGACGGATGAACTTTTAGGATGCTCAAACGCCGACGCAGGGCTGCTAACAACACTTCCCAGCTAGGGAAAGCTATCCAGAAGGTGAGATGCCGGTGCTGGGGTTCGAACCGGAGACCTCTAGATACTTGTGGAGAAGGATATGAAGGCCGAGCTCGGCGACCCTATTCGGGAATGGCTGATTGGTAAACAATGGCTTTCTACTATTGAAGATCTGGGATTTGTTGAGGAGCGACATTGGCGTCAATGGAATGCTGAGCACAAGGTATCTTACTGCGCACGCGTGCAGTGCGACCTCGAGCAGATACCATGGGGAATGGTACTGGCCTTAAAGGAGCTTTATTCAGCGAAATTGACAGAGAGAATGCTCAACAAACTCCCTGATGGTAATACTAATTTTCAAACTACTTACATTTCATAGCTGCGCTGTAGGCTTGAAAGAGCGAGTCCTATCCAGCACTGCGTGGTTGAAGTTGATGCCGCCTCGCGGTAGTCTGGTGAGTTCTCGATATCAACTCAGACAACCCAAGACTCTTCAGGTATCATCCTGGCTTCGTGGGGTGGTACGATGGATGAACCCTGAGTCCTGGGCTGCCGTTGTGATACAGCGAGCAGTTCGTCCATGGCTGATGGCAAAGCGCATCTATATGTGAGCTCAACCATCATCACCGTCGGTATTTGACGAACAGGCCGTGCCCGTTTTCGGATACGAGATCAATCGCTGACAATTACGTGGCGTTCTTGGAGAAAGAGTCGGAGTACAAAGGAGGAAGATGGTGAGTTTTACCCGAGTCCTTCCTCCCGAGCGGTAGGGTGTCGAATACCTAAATTGGAACCCGCGACCCGCGAACCGTTC
>JAAPAO010000642.1:0-19329 GCA_013115145.1 Perkinsus chesapeaki
TAAAGGTGAGATATCCGAAGGAAAATTTTATTCGCATTTGATCCCATGTCAGCCCCACTTACGGCCAGCCGTGTCTCGACACCGAGTATGGTCGTGCGAGCGGAGGGCCCGAGGCTGCCGTTTACCTACAAATGCGAGCGTCTCTTCCAGACAGCGGTGTGGCGCTGGATGGGCGGCCTGGAACTTCGTATAGACTGCTAGTATATCAACAACCAGATTAGATGCACCTTTGGGCATTAGCTAATATTTGGTGAAAAACTGAAAATACACGCATCCTGGAAAGTGAAGGCAGCTCGTTGGGAGTATCGATCAGACTCTCTCACCCGAACCGAAGAAGAAAACACAGCGTGAAGTTGCCGAGGCAGAAGTTGCTCGATATTTCGTGAAAGTCCCTGGAATTTCTCCCGCCAACACATAACGGCGAGCAAGTTCACACACTTTAACACTTCCTATTTTTCGGAATTTCTCCCACAGTCTTCTGACTTCACATACTTTAACAATAACTAATGCAGGCAGTAACGCATTTCTATTAATACAACAACAACAATTATAAAGCATTAAGTCGAAGACCATCGATACTCTTCGTCGACCATGCACACCGCGCCGAGCAGTAGCATCGTAAGGGATTCCCCATCACATCTGGTAGTGCGATCTCTACTAGCTCGGCAATATATTCCATCAACATTTCGAGAGTGCTAACACCATACCCACCACATACTCAAACGTGAGCGGTGTTGGGGCAGGGAGTCTCAGTGAACCGCTTACTACTAACACAACCGAAATGAACTAGTCATGACAAACATATCATGGAGCACCATTTGAGGATACATCTGCACTTGAGGTAATAAACATGCATCAAGGGACTGGCTGCTGTCACCACTACCGAGGAACGGGTTAGTAAACCACAAGAACCTCTCGGCTAGTTGTGAGCTCATAGGACGGGGAGCTTATACCGACATATACAACATGTCCGCACGGGCTTATCTCAATGCCCGATACAAAGTCCCCGGGTGAGCAGTCGACATGCACGGTACTGAGCACTTCTCCGGGACCATCAAGGCTCACGTCAATGAGTGTTATCCCCAACAGACAACCATCAGAATGTCCCACACAAATTAAGTTATCGTTTACGAACCGTACCGCTTCGCTGAACATCGGAACGTGGAAGCACCGTGCTGTATAGTCCTCAATCACACGCGACTTCAATCCTTCGCGGTCGATGCAACGATAGTCAACCCGGAGCTCCGCCGGGTGTAATGGTGACACGTAGGCCACTAAGAGACTTCGGTCTCGGCAAAAGACGTCGAAGCAAGTGACCTCGGATTCGGTCTTAACTTCTAATACCTTTTCGCAAGTGATGGGATCGATCTCCCACACTGACAGGTCTCGCGGATGGAACTCATAATCAATGTACCGTATGTCTCGGACATAGAGCTTGCCCCCATGATGCGTGATTTCACTCCACAGCGAAACGGATGGGTCCGACAAGGCGCCATCGAGAACAACCCAGTCCCCTCCTTCTCCGCTCCCTTCCAGAATCTCATGGTGGTCACCCAGTTTATAGCATTGCTTTCCTAGGGGGTCCAAAGCGTATCGCCTTGAAGCAAGAACGTGCCGTCGCCACCAGCTCGATCGACAACACTCGTGGCATCTCCCACACGCACCAGCGCTGGCCGCGAGACCAATGGGCTCCCGCGTTCCAAGAAAGGCCAGGATCTCTTGAGCCATCTCAGCACCGGCGTAGGGCATGGCGGTGAGACGACTGCGTACTGCAATGATGTCTATGGCAAGATTGAATGTGTCGCGAGGCATTCATAAACGAGTAACTACGGTCAGCTTTCGGTCAGCTCCAGATCGGCACGGGGCGGACTTGGAGGCCTGTTCACTCCTCAACACCGAGGGAAGGAACTCTCGACCGAGCCCCACAAACTTCCCCTCGATACGGGAACCACTCAAGCCCTATTAGCAGTCACCCTACATGAGGTAAATATTGGCTGGCACGCTCGCTTCTCCTGCATATAAAGCGTGAAGTATTAGGTCACTTCAAACCAAAGAGACACTTCATAATCGAAGATGAAATGGTGCAATGGAGTCGCCCCCGCCGCCGCAACCGCGATGTGAGAACCGCTGGCCAGGCCGCGAAAGTGTAGCCAGATGACGTGGCAGTCCTGTTGATGAGAACTCCCAATCACCGGTGAGTGCCTTGTAAACACCTATTCGATTCCAATACCTCAGAGCCAGTCCTTGGTCCCAACCTACGGACCTCGATTTACCTGCTTTGCCAACTCAAAATCTTTCATCGAGGCGGCAGGGACCGCCGAAAAATATTATTCGCTCGCCCGAGCCCACTTTGTCTGTCGCTCGCCCAAAAATTAACATGCTCGAAACCCCCCCCTTCCAAGTTATCATCTACTCGTTCCCCACTATCATACACAGTGTTCAGCATTTAGGCTTACCGCGTGATCTTACTTTCCCTTGTTCGGTAAATGACCCTCAACAAGCGTGGAATGCGTTCCCCGGCAACAAGACCCTTTATCTTCGCCTGTGCTCTAGCAACCGCATCTTCGTCGTCATCTGCTAACCTTTTCTGCCAAGATCACACCGACAATGGTCGTCTGTGTGGTATTGTGAAAACTCAAGGCAAGGGCAAGTCCGAAATCGACAAGCTTTTCAAATACGGTAGCTTGCAGACTGCGCAGTGTGACTTCCAGATCATCGATGATAAGAAAATATAACTTCCGACGACCTGTGGCGCTTCCCTCTTACACGGCACGTATTCGGTGAACTAGTACGAGGGCAGTTTTACACTTAAAGACGCTCGTGATGGCGAGACATTCAAATTTGAAATGCAACCATTTCTCCCGGTCGAAGATGTGCTCAAGGGTGACCAACACTGGGGAACACAGGTTCCCCACATCGAACTCCTTGCTGGAGCCAATGAGGTCACTGTTTCCGGCTCAATAAGCTCTCACCCGCAGGTTGCAGATAAGTTCTCTTTAAAGGGTAAGTTCATTGTGCCCGAACTTAAGGGTGAGGCAGACTTGGTTATCTCATTCTTCAAGTCTGGGAAGAACGTTAACTGCCTGCTGTGGCAGAGCAGCGCGGCCTTCGTTCTCCTCCCCACCTTCGACAAGGTGATAAACGACGCATCTGATGAAGAGGCTAGCCTTCAAAGCATCACCGTCCATCAGTGATGACTATTCCCTGTAATGTGTGTGTGTGAAGATGTTGATGTGTAAGGGTGTGAGTGTTGCGTCTTTAGTAGTACCAATCCAGCCAGCCCCTTTCAACGGTATAAACTAGAACTCGACATACAGCAGTAGCAGCTCACACTGTAATGGTTGATTCATGACAATAGCATGTGTTTCACGGCAGTCTAGTTTGTCGTCTTCCTCCTACTAGGGGAGGATCCTCCTCCTTCTAAACGCACAGTGATGTTAGTGATATCATCGCAGTAACTGAATATGATATTAAAGCTGCTTTTTTCGCCGAACGCTACTCGGCTTCGACTGTTTCCCATCGCTTTCGCGCGCATGTATCCAAAAACTCAGCTGCCTCCCATTGGGTTCGCTAAACCAAGCTTAAGGCCGGTCCTTACTATAAAGCCGGCTTACAAGTCTGAGCTTCTTGTTCATTATTTTATGGGCTTCCTCGGCCTTCATGAACTCCCACACCCCATCGGAGGCTGCCGTCACAAACACACTCTCCCCTATCTGACCACAGTTCTTGTTCCCCTTGGCGAAAGGAGTTAATTTTCTCACGGGAAACTCCCAACGCTCATACTCGGGCTCGGCGGTGACGCCGTGCTGGCTCACAGAAGCGTCGCCTATCGCCCTCGTTATAGCCAGCCCTGATCATGAAACTGGTGGGACCTTCCAGGATTTCTCACCCGGCAAGTTCGTTCCCTTGACGTAAATCCGTTTACTTCCACCAGCGATCTCCCGGACTTCCCCGCCAGCGCTCTCGATCCTCTTCAGTTCCGCCGGATCTGAAACCCCACTGGCTGTCCACGTTTGTGCACTAGTTTATATTAGATAAGATAGACATACGGTATATTACAATTCCCAAAGGAAGTGATGACTACTGATAACAGTACAGGAAATCCGACAACGAGAATATGCCCCCAAGGCTGCGCTTACCGTCCGGCGTATGGTCGTGTGTCTCCTTTAGTATCTAATGCAGAGGTGGTCAAAGTGACCTAGAAAGAATCTTTGTGAGCTACGGATTCCGTGTCCTTCTTTCCGTATTTCCCAGCGACAATTTTGGAATCGCCGCACCACGCCACGTGGACGACAAGCATCCTCTTCGACGCGGGATCGAGCGGCTCCACCTGTCCTAGCGGTATCGGCTCAGAACCCAGCTCTCCGTCTCACCACTAAACAAGCGAGGCTGCTGCCGCTGTTCTCGACAGGGAATCCTATATCTCCAGCAAACCTGAGGGGGATCACCGCCTTGCCGAAAAATGCTTCCAAGGGACCTCTCACTTCACAATGTCGTTCTGGCACTCCACCACGGCGGACTTTATCTTGTCGGCGATGCTTCTGTCATCTGAATTGAGAGGACTCGCAGACGAAGCGGGCCATGAGGGTACCGTCAGCCGCCCGCAAGTGGCTGGAGATTAATGACGCTCCCGACTGGGCGCAGCGCTGACTGACGAGATGACCGAAAGGGCCGTGACCATCGCAAACCAGAGCAATCAGTGTGTTATCATCTGAGTAGTAATGATGGTGGAGTCGGCAGCTGTATCGCCCACCAAGCAACGTGATGCTAAAGCTGTCCTGATTCGGCGTGTGGTCATCACTGCCTTTCCGCCCTTTCCTGCAGCACGGCCGCCATCAGAGCCACCTCCCGTACGGAAGATCCCTCACCGGCAGACTACACCAACTTGAACACCCGCAGTATCTCCCTCAGCACGAGCAAGAGCAAGCTTCTCGTTAATAGGATTCACGAACGGCATCGCCAGTACGTTGGCCACCTTGTCATCCTCGCCGGGTGTCTGAGTTGCCGAGAATATACCCAACCCCGCGGATCTCTCTCCCACGCTAAACCGGCGTCGCTCCGCCTCAGCTTTGGTTTTCGATTCTGGTATCGTCCCCGAGGCATCTGAAGTATATTTCATGGCTTCTATAAGGAACAGCATGACTCACCTCGCAGAACCATCCTTTTGTCGTCCATATAGGATTCACCATCGCTGATCAAACCAAGTGCCTGAGAAGAGGCAGAAGACACAACTGACAAAGATATATCCTCGGGAATATGTCTGAGTCTTGCATATCAACAGGAAATAAAACTAAAGTCACTCCAAAATGAGGACAGCTACCATCTTACAGCTGACCAGAATACACAATGATACGAATAGTCTAAATAATGACATTGATGACGAATAGTCTTAAATAATAGACGATGCTGAACTGGACCTGTTTCGGCCCCGACAAGCAATCAACTACCTTCACAAATTCACATCACAAGTTCATATAGTCGCTGTACGGCGGTTTGTGACGGTCTACTCACCTGCAGCACGGCACCCTTCGGATAGGTCTGTTGGTCAGCCTCCATCAGCTTCACATTGGAGTAGTCGGCCGAGAGACGCGTACGAAGATCCATCGGAAAAATATCAACAGCGATCAATCTGGTCACGTCTCCCGAGCAACTCAATTCTCCAAACCCAATTCGAGACGATATAGGCATAGCGCGCATGCGAGATTAAGCTCTGATAGCACCGTTGGCGTCGTGCTCCAAAAGCTGCCTCTCAAACCCTGGATTTGGCTCTGCCATGGATCGAACCTGCGCCGGTTCAAACCCAACCACGCAGGAGGCCAAAATCTCACCGAGACCACCATCGCCAAGGCAGCCTTATAGTCGATGTTGAGATGTCTCATCAAATAACTGATCAGCACTATCACGCTCCGGCTCTGACAAAAAGCAAGCTACAAGCCCCTCCCCGCTGCTGCTGACGACACAATACCTGTCCCATAATGCAGTGTATAAGAACGTTGCCGTCTCCATGCTTGCGGGCATCATCGATGAAGTCCCAAGCCTTCCTTAAATACGGTATGCCCAACACTTGCTGCTCGTTATCTCTCATAGGTATACGACAGTACCTGCAAGAAAACAACAACCAAGAAGAAGATGAAGACGATTGGATTCCATTATTGAATTCCATCATTATGGGAGAGGACTATTGGCGACTATCGAATTCATCACAACATTATTAGTGTGGAGACCCTCCTGGACAGTATCTCCGCTGGGGAGATGCTCAGGTATAACCGCCAAGACAAGGTACGGGAACTTCCTGTCAGGAAGTAAAGCTATACCATCGACACACGACGACGGACCTCGAGGAGGAGCAGCAGCAGCAGGAGCAGCCTGACTGCACTATATGCTACTACGTTCACAGAACAATTGTCATTTAAATAAAAGGTAATCACGGCGACCGAAGGTAGAAGATATAGTGGTTTGCTCGCTTCACGAGTTCCCCAACCGATCCTGCTTCCAGCAGGCTAAAATATCCCTCTAAAAGCGAGGACTCATTTAAGACACCCAACCCATACCGTAAGCTATTCCCTATCACAATATCGGCGGTCTCAAGTCCAATAAAGGAGGAGGTGGTCTAAAGCTCCTGTTATGAGCGCGTCGCTCGTTTTCCATCCATTCCAGACACGGAATCTGCTCACCTGAACTCCGGATCAGCTTCGTGGTAATTGCGCACTCCTCCCTCGAGGTACTCCACTGTGCAATTGACAACATACCTAAACAAGCTGAAGCTGCTGCTCAAGCACCGTAAGGACTACCCGGCATAGGCGAAGGCAAAGAAATGTACGGAGACGAATCAACGTCTAGTAGGTTGGCCTTTGAATCCTATCTGCAGTGACCAACTTGGCCACAAGAAGGCACCCTATGAGAAGTCCGTACCAATGCTGGAGAGGCACGGGAACCCGGATAACAACAAGTCCGGGAGATTTCGCTACATACTTCCCAACATCGAGGATTCGGGAATGATATATGTCACTGAGTAGGACGGCGGCCTCTGGTTTCAAAGGGAGCATTGACAGAACAGTATATTGTGCGGAAAGCCACGCTGGCCCAGTGCTGCTCTAATAGCAGCCGTGGTCGACCCCGAAGGCGAGGGGACAGCCCACTACTGTGCAACAACAAGCATCCCCCATAGCCCACTTTATCCCGGCAGCCAACAACCTCTCCTTGTCACTCGCATCTCGCCTATTCCCTATCCACAGCCAGCTGAAGCAGCGCCGGATAACACCCAGGCCCATTCAATCCTCATCGAATCCCCTTGCCAGTGCTCCACCAGGCACCCTATCTACTTCATTGCACGACTCTCCTTGAGGTAGTCCCCAAAAGGTACTCATAAAGATCACCAAAAGTCTCAGCCGGTGCACAATAAATATATAATAATTTTAATAAATTATAGGGAGGCGATGTCATATAAGTTTTACTAGTAATAGTAAGGATATCCATGAAAGTTATATCAATACAAAGAGTGTTTCAGTCGAAATTGGTGGACGGCCCACCTACACTGACATCTGGACGCTCCCTTCAGAATGGAAAAGATGGCATGCATTGACGGCTGACCGATTTTTCAAACTGCTTACGGAATTCCGAGACACCATTGACTACGCCAAAGCCCCCCCACGGGCTTACTCCAGGGTCGGCATGTGGGCCATAACATTCTGCCCCATCGGTGCAATGAAGCTTGATCGCTTCGCCCCTGACATCATCACCCCATCCTCCCTCCCACTTCACACTTCCCTATACCTGCTGACGGTTGCTGATCCGTCGGCGCCGTCGGCTGCTGCTGCGTCGCGGCGCTGCTGCTAGTGTTAGAGATAAACCTACTACCCTCAACACTGGCATCTACCCCTGGCCACAGCCTAGCCTCACCTAGCCTGACCAACGACCTTAGGCGGGATGTGATGGGGCGCCATGTTGGCCAATGCAGCCTTCTCCTCCTCCGTAAGCTCCACTACCACTAAAAACATCCACCATCACCGCCGAGACAGCTAATCACCTTCTCCAGTCTCCCCTTGGTCATCTTCATCAATAGTTTCGCTGCTTCCATCCTGCCGCCGATACTCACCTCAACCATCGCCCAACACTTACCTTCTGTATCGAGCTCACCAAAGCCGAAGTAAGCATCTGGACAGACTGCCGACGATCGTTGCTTGCAAAACGCCGCACTAGACCGGACAGCTATCAGCGAGCTCCACCTCACAGTGGCCCACTGAAGTCCGGAGGCGGTGACGACTTCAGCATCTCCTTCAACTGATCCTTGCTCCGCTGCTCCCATTCCTCCAGCACCTCTATGATGGCCGTGTTGCCCCAGTCACACGCCACCAAATACGGTGTGCGGCCCCTACAAGAAGAATGCTGCATCAGAGTCGGAGGGCTTAGTCGAGACTTATAATATAAATTGATTAAATATGATGACAGGCAACAAAGTCGAGACTTGTAATATAAATTGATTAAATATGATGACAGGCAACAAAGCCATATGAGCTGAGTAGGAGGCACACCGATGATCACGGCTGCATTGAATAGAGACGAGCGATGGCTTCGTTAACTAACCGAAAACACTTGTCCGTAGTCCGCCCCACAGATGGGGGGCAGCTCAAGATACGACAGAAAGCGATATATCCTATCTCAACAAAAGTCTTAGTCTTATCCTTTCAAAAGATTAGCTACTAAGTCTTTCGATTCGAGAGCCTAAGATACAACACGTAGATCCAGTTCCACGAAGAACTAGTTGTCCCCAGAGCTAGTGCGTTTGCTTCTCCTCCACCTAGAAAAGAAGCTCTATCATGTGGACAAGACTCCCCCGGCGGCCACGAGGGAAACATTTCCGTCCACCCAGGTCCTTGCCCCGATGCACTACATGTTGTTCTCCACATGAGGATCTGCCTTATAGTCCACCAACAGCTGCACGGCAGATTCATTCCCTAACACCATCATTTCCTCCCCCGCCATACCAATAGCATTACCAACAAACGCTGCCCAATGCAGTGGAGTCCACGCCTCATTATCCTTCCCATTCAGCCCCGGGCAGCCTTTGTCCAACAGCATAGTCAAAACCTGTCGTAACATTGGACCTCAGACTTACCTTTGACTTACTTCGAGGCCCTCATCCGTCTCGCAATTGAAGACGGCCAAGTGCAGCGGGTTGCGGTTGTACTCGTCGACACCGGTTAGGCGACAGGTGCCATTTCTGATGGCTTCCTTGGCCTTCTCTAGCTCCCCAGCCCCCAGTAGAATGACCTAGTTAACCTATAACGTATCTTTTAGCCGTTTCAGATACCAATTCATTCTCAGATAACCCCATCGACACTCTTGTGTTCTGTTCCTTTACGCAGCTATCCACTATAAACTCCAATGGGTCCCCTGGTTGAGCCTTGGCCAACTTGTGGACCAGCAACCCTATCATCGAGGCCAGGTTATGCTCCTCCATATACGTCTGCACCGGGGCGTTGTAACTGATGAAGCTGCTTGCTTAGGAGATACCGGCCGGCGGCCTGGACCTGCTGGCAATGTGCTTGGCAATGCCATCTCGAAGGCCATGGAGATCGGCCATCTGACAGTAGTCCGTAAAGGAGCAGGTGTTATCTTCGGAATCCAGCTCCAATAGGGACACGAATGAGTTGGTCATCTCGTTATCGATAACGGGAAGGTTGATGAACTTCGTGGTATCTTTGTAGTTCGGCAATAGCATCTTTTTATTGCCTAAGATACAACAAAGGTAAGCTTGCTGACCTCTGCTGCTAGGCTCACCATCATCATCTGTAAAACTAACGCTTTTGAATGCATTAGAGAGACTCTCGGCCTTATCAGAGGACAGCCACGTCGAACGATTTCGTCTCCCAGGCATTTCACAAACTGTTATTCACAATACTCACAGCCTGCTCCAGAAAACCTTAGGCCCCCGCCCCACGTTGAGACTCTCAGCATGGTGAATCTTGATAGATCTTGCGCACTTACATTTACTCAACGGACTACGCTGCGCAAGTTGACGCTCGAGCTCTACCATAAGGACGCAGCGTCCTTCGGAGCGTCCTGGACGCTCCTCTCGTTACCAGCCTTTTTTTATGGTTCACAACAATCCCCTTCTGTTCACCTCTGTAGTTGTTGCCGTCATAGCATTAGCCCTCTGTCTATGTGCCAAGGTCTTCCACCGTAAGTCCCTTCTGCGCCGCTTTCCCTTCTATCACCCTTGCCTCAGGCCTCTGCCTTGTTCTATGCTTCCTCGGCCTTGTCGCCCTTGGTGTGGCCGTATGGTTGTTCCATACCTCTCAATTGAGTGTTAAAGTCCAAGTTGAAACGCCATGGACTACATGACCCATCGTGCCCCTTATTTCCCATTGTAGCGTTCAGCCAATTAAGGACAAAACCATACGGAAGACCGTTGAGGCAAACAATCGAGGGCGTTACTGTTATGCAACCTCGCGGTCATTGCCTCTCAGTTATATGATATAACTTATATTACATCCATACTATTCATCCACGTTATTATATCGTCATATATTTAGTATAATATCTACTACACGGTTCCGTCGTCGGCCGCAAGCACCGTTAAAACTAAGACGGTCGAGCCCAAGTGTATCATTTCGACATCGGTGTGTCACACTATTATGCCGCTTAACCACTAACTTGCAACACCACACAAAGAATACAAAATGGAGACGTTAGCGTAACAGCCGCGTTTCATAAACTTGTGAGCCGACGTTGCACCTAAGTCAACTTACGGCAAACTTAACAGTAACTTTTCCACTCACCTTTATTATTTTCTCGTTGACCTTCGTATGATACTCATGCCAAAACCCAAAGAGTAGCTTCAGCTCCTCCGCTGCCTTCTGATACGTCTAAGGCGATACTGCAGCAACACATCAGACGCTACCATCAGGCCTACCTCCAATATTCCGCAAGAGCTCAGCTGCTCGATCTCTTTTGCCGAGAAGGAGCCATAGAAAAACATCCTTCTTGTTGCTTGGCTCGATAAACTCGCAAACCTCGTCGGATTGCGCTGCGCCAGAACTTGGTACCTGAGCCGTGCTCTGTAGAGCACAACAGCGACCAGGCCTTCTCACGTGGCCTGCTCTAACAGTATATCTGCCTTCTCCTCAAGCGCCCACGAATGAGCGCCATTGAGACCGTCGTATGCCCGCACCTATATAACGGGAACCAAATTTGATCACATAGAGCTACCACAGAAACGAGCAACAGTCTTGCGTGTCTTACGCAGAAGTCCAGATAGATATCTAAGCACTTGATAGCCTCCGAGAACTCCTTGACGTATATGTAGTAATCGGCCAGTATATGCAACCTGTAGCAAAGGAAACTGTTCAACTGTTAAGTTAGAGTAGTAAATTAAATTATGTATTTCACCACACCGCTATCGTGCAGATATTCCATACCGCAGGATGCATCTACCAGTGGCATGGTAACACAGAAACTAATTCACTTCTCGAGGTGCCTCCAAGATTTCTCCAATCAAGCTCCCCTACACTTTAGCTGCCGTGCCGTGATGGTCATTGGTGACAGCCTTGCTCAGCTTCCGCAGTTGCTTCGCCTGTCCAGCATCCATGAACTCACCGGCATTGTGTCGAGTTATGTCCCTGAATCCGCCCAACTCAGCGTCATCTAATCTCTATACACTTACTTCGACTCCAACCCTTTTAAAACCGCCGCAAGACGACCTTCCGATTTCAAGTAGAGGAAAAATCTTTCCGCGCTGAGTTCTTTTCCGCACCGAAGGCAGACCGGCAAACGGTTGAACGCATCTATAAAAAATAAACTAATTTCACCAGCGTGGACGTCCCACCTATGGCCTCCTTCCCATCAGAGAGCAGAGGGGCATCCGACGGGAATACAACATCTCCCACAGAACACGACGGACATGCAAAGACTCTCGAGGGATCCTCTTCCGCGGTGCATCTGAGATTCAATTTTCCGAACCGCGGCAAGCAAAGGAAGCTCTCACCGAGGGCATGTGCAGACAAATCCTTTGGTGGTGTTGAGGTCATCCACCCGAGCTCTGGTGCAGTCCAAAAGCGCCTCCTCGGAAAGGTACGACACGCACACTTCATCGCCTAAGCGAGGTCTGATAAGCTTGCCAGCACCCTCGACCCACCCCTTTCAATAGGAAGACGCGCTTTCAACACGAAGTTGCCCTCCGGATCATTGACCCATCCTAAATCATCTACAGTCACACCGGCTTCAACGCAGAGGCTTACCAGCGTTGGGCAGGCAGCTGTGGCTCATGAAGGCCGGAGCGAAGTACGTCGAGTACCCCGTGGGCGTCTCCTGGTATTCACTGAACCAAAGGACTCCAGCCTATCTCTGCAGCTGCTGTGCCTTACAAGCAGTTGTGAATCCAAATCTGCAGGAGCTCCTCCAGCAGCTGATCGCAGCCTTCCAGTCCACAGGCTTGCACTACTCGACGAACTGATTCGGAGACCTCCGTAATCTAAAGCGGGAATGCGTTAAACTCGTGTGAATTAGGAAGGCGGCCTTGAGGAGATACTATTATTCTGAATAATGATATATAAAATATAATATCATATGAACAATAAGTTATTAGAATACGCTCACTAGTACTACTCTAAGTAACTAGCACTTGGTATTAATTAAAGGAATTGAAACAGTGGATGAGCATCGGAGGCGGGTGTGTACTAGTTTGCAATGAATAGTAGCTTAGCCATATTACAAGTCCAAAAAGCTTCGTAATATGCCTCTTTATTCCCCATCATCAGACGTTACCCTACCTCTGGCTTATGCAGGAGGAGTAGTCGCTTCTGGGTCTCCGATGACACACTTGGTATTGAACCTGATGAATGCGTACGGCTGGCCTAGTATAAGAGCAGCCTTACTGGAGCTTGGCAAGTCTCGGTCAGTTAGGGATCGGACAGCACACCAATACCAAAGAGCTTCATAGTCCTGATAAGCAACTCATGGTCCCCAGTACAATACGACAGTTAAAAGAAGAACCCAAGGCAATTAATATCATTTCCAGGTCTCCCTGATACCGAGATTTCCTCATTTATCCAGAAAAGAGAGGATCGGCTTTTGTGAATCAGAAAAGTTACCGCAAGGGAAGCTTCGAACCACATGAACTGGTTGTTGAAAGAATCATCTGCAGGAGTCGATCTCCGAGCGGACACCGACTCAACGACGCCAAAGCACAGCTATTGGGATACACTCTACTGAATGAACTTGCATAAACAGCTGCCGCCGTGCCTCTCCGTAAAAGACCGATCACCAGCTTAGCTGGTCCAGCTAGTTTCAAGCCATGCCTGCAGCATATCCGAAGTTAGTAACTTGGAAGTAGCTAGTGACGTAGTTAAACTACATTCTGTACTACAGAATATGTAGTTACATAATGTTACTCATTTACTGTATAACCAAGTTTCTACATTCCCGGCCCCCCAAATCCAAAATGAGATCTCTAGGTCCCGCCGTGCTGCCTACCATGTCCCCATCATCCTCACAAAGGCCCTTTATTTTCTCATAGTCACAATCGCTATCATCCTCGCACACAATATGAAGAGGAGCCTCCACAAATATAACGTCTCCGATGCCGTACGTCCGGTGGCTAAATAAAAAGATACTCTGTGGATTAGAAATGACAGGACGCACCTGATCAGCGTTCGACCTTTGCCTTCCATCACTTGGCAATGAAGACCTGAAATGGCAGTTCTCGAGCCCGCACAGGAGCACTCCCTCACAATGCGCAACGTAACGGTACATTCTTTACAAACTCTGCATCGAGAAGATCGTGAGCAGAAAGCGTTCCCTGCAGCCGCGCTCTCTTACCCGCACCAGGATGCATCTCTGTGAGGTAATCATTGATATAGTCCACATCAGAGCCCTCTGCAATGAATTCCGATACATCCCCTGCCCGCAGCCTTTTCGGTGATAAAAACTCGTCACCTGAAACTGGTAAAGTTGCAGAGCCGTAGAGTATGTGGAGAAAAACTATAACATCTTCATCAAGAGATTGTGCTAACAACAGCGGAACCTGTCACTATCTTTTGAGATATGTTACTCACAGTTGCTAGTTTTGAACTTACTTCTATTATAGAAGTAACTCTTTTTATAGAAGTAGAGATATGAAAGTTTCATCCCATCTATGTGGAGGAATATTAGTAATCAATGATTAGAATGTACATGTTATTACTATTCATACGTACATCGCTTACTGGCTCTTATACCCTTCCGAATTCACAAGCCACACCCGTTTCTCCTACTACCAGTAATAACAGCGGCCATGTCGACAGGGGCGACGGTGCAATCCACAGGCATTTAAACTGCTACAACAGAAACACAGAAACTGGCAACTATAGAGACCCCCCCATCTCTACACTAACCCAAGCTCCTTAGACGATAGAATGAAACCCTCTATCGCCTGTGGGTCCTTGCTCTACAGCCTTAACAACGAGACGTGCGATTCTACATCAACAACAACCCAGTGCGATGGGCCACGTCTAAAACATTAGAACGGGCAATTGTGACGATATTGCTACATACAAAATCTTAAAGTAAAAACTCGAGCAAGCTAATTCTTTTGGAGCTTGATATAGATGATCCATCCGCCCAGAGCAAGAACGATAACTAGACCGCCGATGCCGCTGATGTAACCTGACGAGGCTTCCCACGCAGTTGAATAGGCCATGCAGATTACTTACCACACCCGCAGCAGCAAACTAGGAAAAACAGGGCAACGGCTGCCACGACGCTCGCTGAGGAAAGTGATGACAAGGGAAAAATAGAGGACATATTTACATATTATAATCACGGGATTCGACCATGATCCGAATGCCCCTTGGCTGCTGCCATCACTAGCGAGGAGGCGGATGCTGCCCTATAAGCCAGAGAATGAATGCCGGCGAGAGCGGTGCTCCCACCTACCCAAATATCTTCGTCCGTTAACACATCGTCGAGCGCCCTATAGTCCGCATTATCGACGATTCGAGCTTCGTTATGGCGGACAACGGAAAGGAAGTTTTGTGCAGTGTCGTCTGAGGATTTAACAGCTTCACCAGACCCGCCTGCCAAATACTCACCCGCAACAGGGACGGTTTCCGCTGTGCTACAGGAACGGTGGACACAGCAGAGTAGTAGAACGACGATTACAGTAGGAAGTCGCATTGACGTGAAAAGGAATCCCTATGAGTTGAAGTTCTCGTATTAAGGGTAGCGCCCTCAAGACGCTCCCCATACTGCTAGGTTGGTCCATAAACTGAGGCTAGTGGGACAACTTGAACGCAAAAAAGGATTGCTCTAAGATCGACAAATGGGACGACCGACAAGTTGTACAGTAAAAACCGCGCTAGCGGGATTCTCAAATTCACAGGCTTCCCAGATATATCTTCTCCTTAGCCGACAACGTTAATTCCAGTTTATAGGAACCAACTGAAGCCATTGAAGTAGACGCAGGGGCTCCGGTTACTAAGGGTGAACCGGAGAGTAGCATGAAGTAGACGCAGGGGCTCCGGTTACTAAGGGTGAACCGGAGAGTAGCATGAAGTAGACGCAGGGGCTCCGGTTACTAAGGGTGAACCGGAGAGTAGCATGAGAGTGTGTGCGGGCCGAAGGGGTTTAGTATTAACCGAGAACCAATATGAATTCCCCAACTGCTACTGGGGGCGTATTACTTCTATTGCTTCGTATCATGGGTCACGCAATGGCTGTAGTAACAACTTGTTACTAAGTTAGTAATACTAACAAGTGACTTACTCGGTGACATGTCGCATGCCCTCAACTTATACGGGCCGGAGGCGTCACAAGGAATAAACAGGGGAACTCACGAACCGATAGGGGGCTTGCTGCTACACTGTACAGTACAATGTAGGGGGAACTCACGAACCGATAGGGGGCTTGCTGCTACACTGTACAGTACAATGTAGGGGGAACTCACGAACCGATAGGGGGCTTGCTGCTACACTGTACAGTACAATGTAGGGTAGCAATGATATGGTAACAGTCCAATGAAGTAGACGTAGAGGCTCCGGTTAGTTAGGATGAACCGGAGAGTAGCATGAATGAAGTGGCGGTTGGCCAGAGGTCGCTGCTGATAGATCTTGGGGTGACAAATTAAACCAGGGACATGTTGAAAAGCTCACCATGTCCCTGGTTTATTCGCGTAAAGCTGAGGTCATACAAGTGATGCCAATACCTGGACCATACGACTTAGACCAACACTACCGACTCCCTGGTAGTGACTCGCTACTAGCGAGCGGCCATAGGAGGCCTCGGACAAGCAAAAAAACAGCTAAAAACGAGTAATTCACAGCCAAGACTGTAGATGGATACAGTGTGCGGCATACTGTATGCCCCGGAACACGGTATATTGCCATTGAGTGGCAATGAACAATGCATCACTGTATGCGATTCTATCATTCAGGATGCTCAAGTGGATCTTAAACGCTATATAATGGACGCCGTTGCCTGAGGCACCCCTTACCGAAGATAAAATACATAGACTTTGATATTCTGCATGGCTAATCTGCTTTAAGGAACAAGTCATTCGGTTAAAGCAGGTGACGTGCGCCATGTCGCGCGATGAGCGGGGCGAGCGAGAATCTATTCGTCGAACGGCGGCCACCGACTGCGCCACAGAATATTAGTGACTAATACAGGATATGCATGAAAACATTAGGTACAAGGAATCCTAATTAAGGATTGAATGAACGCGAAGCTGTAAAGTGCGGAATTATTGAACTTTGTTAGTTTCACATCCAAGCACCATATTAGCATGGGAAATTCCCTTCGCGAACGCACGCCACTACGTACGCTCACATGTATGCCTAACTACGGTCACTCAAAATCTGGTCAATCCGCGGCCGCCAAATATTTTCCCATGCTGCTGATTGTTCAGCAACTATTTCCCGAAATCTCGAGCACTCGCTCTTCAAAGACTGACACCTGATAAGCACACAGCTGTCAATAATATTGACTCAATATTATTCGCCATTACTAGTGCTAGCGCAATTCGACTGTGCTAGCTAAACCCACACATTGTCTGCAAGAATAGATCTCAAAATCAATGGAAGCACAGCAAGCAGAAATAAAGGTTCTTGTTTCTTGCTGAAGTTAAGCCTTTCTTAAGTTGTGTCTTGGAGTTAAGCCGCTTAACCTCGTTGAAAAAGTCGCTTACTCTTTCTCTTTCTCTGATAGTATCTCTTGTTACCGAATAACTTCAGCACTCTGTGATCCCTTCCACACATGGTCTTTCTGGACTACTCGATGTATAGCAGCCTCCGTCGCCGTTTTAGTTATTATAGTCGCCAAGGCCACTCGCAGAAGATGTTCGAGCCTAAGAAGGCAATAAAATAGATATTATCAGATGGACTATAGAAGCAAATGAAGGTCATATAAAGAGTATCAATCAAAGTAACTCATGGAGGAGTAGACATCGCCTAACAGAACACAGCCTAACTTACTGCTTCAGAGACGCAACCTCAGAAGACTCTTCCGACGAAGTCATAAAAACGAACTGAATGAAGGCCTATGATAGGCCGCCGAACCAGTCTGCTAATGGAGGCTTAGGCGGCTTTGTTTGAAGGGGACCAACACTGTGAAGTTCACAGTATGAACCTCGAGGCACAATCCATGGACAGTCCAATTGAACGACAACTCGAAGCTGCACAAGGCTGACACCGAAAAGTAAACGACGCAAATTATACTCTCGCTACCGTTTGGCCCCCACTGTCGCACTATGCATCTCTGGCGTGGATATGACGCTCTAACAAAGATTCGATAATCTTCAATTCGGCATCCGAGCTGAGTCTGTGGTCTCCTCTTTCAATCAGATATAGCTTGACATTAGGAAGAAGGTTTGCCAGCTTCTCGCCAGTTTCAACAGAGACGCTCTCGTCACTTGTTCCATGAACCACATCTACCGGTAAAAGCAGATCGGCGAATTCGGCTATGTAGTTAGCCCGGAGGTCACTCAGGAACTTCGGAAGTTCCTGAGGGATCCTCTGTAACTGATAGACTCTTTCGTCGTCAGCATACGGTTAAGTAATATCCAGTCCCCCGTATCATTTGCCTTCCACCTTGAGCCCGGGTATGCCAAGACTCTTTCCCGACTTCAATAGCTCTAATAGGCTCGATAATGACCGCCGTGATAGATTGATTTGCCCACAACAGGAACCACGTCGAAGCCTAAGAAGCTGATGTGAGAAGGGCAGTGCTCAGCACGGAGTGCTGTGGAGCACTAGCTAAGCATTGTTAGCTTGCTCGCTCTAAACGGCATATAAGAACGGTCAGAGTCCACAGATCGAGTACATTCCTTCAGCGCCAATGAACAAATGTTACTCTGGTCATTCAAGGCGTAGCTTCAGGCAGTGATAACCGTGACTCCGCTCTGATCCTTACTTGCAGGCTGTAAATTAGTGATTGCCAATCAGTGATTGAAGGTAACAGTAACGTAATAGGTTGCATCGGTTGTACCATGTCCAGTTTTGGCGTTTTCTTACTATAACTGTATGCTAATGGTCAAGGAGCGTTGGGTAGCCTAGCGGTGAACCAGTATGAGCTAGTTATGAACTAGGTACAGAATGGCACTAAGTATATCAGGACATTTCCCACTTGCCAGATGCTACTAAATTATAATTATTTCGCAACATCAGAATGTTCTTCAAGGTCTACCATCGATACATAATCCTTACCTTTATCCTCTGACTCTCGCATAGAGAAAAGTGACGATGATCCCAAATACTGGGGAGTCCCCAGCGGGGACACTTATTGCACGGAATAACGTGACGCGACTATAAGAGTCGGACCCTTACACTCCGCACAATGGCGAAAACGCGCTCTGGTGGAAATTCTTCTACGTTACATTGTAACGATTACAAGGTTCACTAGAAAAGAATCGATGCAATTAAGGAAGCACGGAAGCGAATAATGCACCGCAACTCTGTAGCGGGGATCAGTATATGACAGCTTCATCTGCAACCCGCCAGCAGCGGAGGAGACGACAAGGGACAACACCCGGGAGACAGTCACAAGCTGAACCCTGGAAAAGCGTTTATCATGGTTCATTCTGTAGAGAGGAGTGATGTATCGAAGCTCCCTACGGATAGGCTTGCACCGCTATGGTCCTTTCTGAAGAACGCCAAAGCGTACATGTCATCATGCCATTCGCCGAATAGCGGAACAACATGTTACGCATGTTAGCAACATGGCGGCGCCCGGTCACATCGGCACAGGGTTTTCGTGACGTGTGTATTCATCCAGTGTATCCTTCCCTGTAATGTCCATCTTTGTGCCTATTGTTGGTATTCTCTGTGGCTTGGCCACCGGTAAATACGAAGCTGACCT
>JAAPAO010000643.1:7661-19203 GCA_013115145.1 Perkinsus chesapeaki
TACATTTCCTATTATGTCTCCACTGTACATTTCCTATTATGTCTCCACCTTAGTAACAGTTCCACGGGTTTGTTCAAGTATCTGATAGTTGTTGTGTATTATATCAGCCACGGTTCTCCTCAAGGACGTCGTCGTCGTCATCATTTTGAATCGATGACTGAGGACCAACTTATACATAAAGGAATTGCCTGTGTAAGCTGCTACCGCTGTTTAACTATCGTCGATCACGGTCCACAGGTGCAAGAGGCTTCAGTTACAAAGGATAAGTTTAGACGGGAAAGGCAGCTTAAAAAGGCGAAAGGGTTGCTGATGGAAGCATTACAGCGGCAACAAGGCCGCGATAGGCCAGTGGTAATAATGATAATGTTGGATGGTTCCGGACTGGGTCAAATTAGTACTACAGCAGCACTACAGTGTATTTCGCTGGGTGCTAAAGTGTACTATGGTATAATAGTATTTCATTTTCAATCACCTAGTAACAATCTTACGAAGCGATTCACAGTGATAGTGTGTTTACGAGCACTAGCAAGCACTCCTTGAGAGACGCGTAACGATGAATATTCCATACACAGTTTTGAGACACCTTTTAATGCCGCTTCTTCTGTTTTCCGAGGAACTATGGGGATGGTTCTGAATGACTATAACTATGGGTACGGTATAATGCAGAAGGGGACAGCAATGGCTTCTCAAATGTGCTGGGAATAAGCTCATAGCCAAGTTGATGAATTCCAGAGTCTACGAGATGGGGCTTTATCGCATTCCGGAGAGGGGCTGGCGGATATCCAAGTTGGCTTATGTCAGAGTGGTAATGAGAAACCTCGCGAAGGTGACGCGGTGACGGTTCATCTAGCGGCAGTGTTGTTGTCGTTGGGAGAGGATCCGGATGATGTAATATGGCATATCGCTAGTTAAAGAAGTGTTGTTAGGTTCGAAGAATGCTGGGAATGAGCACTCCTAGGAAGTCTCCGTCTACCCTGCAAACTATGAGTACGGTGGACAGCGCCGCCAGTTACACTGCAACGGCGGCGGCGGTAAGGGGACAGTTTTTGTGTTACTTTATCGATACGTGTTTAGAGTCCGGATCTACGTTCAAGCCCTGGGACGCCTGATGTGTTCCGACATAGGCAGCAGCAGCAGCAGCAACTTGCTGCTGCTGCACGCCAAGTGGTATACCTTTTCCGCCCTGCATTGTTGTGAACGCGGTGGGTTTAGGTATCAGTGCAGTTGCTGGATGAGGATGGACAGCTGGAGTCAGCAACAACACGGGACGTACACAATACTCAGAATGTAGGAGGGTTAAGTTGTCGTAGAGAACACATCCGATGTTCTGGAACGTACTTTATATCCGTGCTAGTATTGTTGTCGATCGACGGGCTTGGGGAGCACGTCGGGGAGGCGGGAGGATATACAACTTTTGCGCCGTATCAACCCGACACCCAGTGGCGTTTGGAGCTGTCCGCGGTTTACTGATTGTGTAGTGGTCGGAATCATGATGATGAAGACGGGAGGAATCTTCCTCTTAAGAGTTGTTGATGAGTATATGCTGTGAAGTTTTGGATCTAACAATAGTTAATATATGGATAGTATTATCATAGATGCTTAGGATAGTGTTCATTGATCGTTATAAATGTTATATCGATATAATAGGTATTCTTTCTATCAGGCGGGCCCTGGTCGAATAGCGGCAGTTCGCAGTGAAGTATCGTATGAGCCAGAGGAGCCCCCACAGTCCTCTCCACCATTGCCGAACTGCGCACCCTCGGATGTGCTCTTGAAGTATCACGCGTTTATGCAGGTAAGCCTTAGCGGAGCGAAGCGATTTTCGAAATGCATTTTCACAGAACTGTCCATCTCCGGCTGCATTTTCCCCGGCTCCGTCACGGTATGGCAGTGAAAGCGAGTCCTTGCAGATTTGGGTGAGTTGCCTGGGAATCGAACCTGTGCGGGCCGATGGTATGTGGGTTTTTAGGTTGATCAGCGACGTGGGGCGGGAAGTAGAAGGGACGATAGCGCTGTGGGAACGCCGTGTGGTTGGTATGCTGATGAAGATGAAAGTGAAGTGCTGCCGATGGACGAATCAGCATCAGTTATTGAGTTTGATCCGGACAATGATGAGCCGCTCTCGGATGAGGTGAGCTGAAGGAATCCATGAATCTCCTCGTCGGCAACTGGTTGGTTTCTTTTTCAATAGTAACATGTTCTATTTCGAATATATACTGTATAGATACTGGGTGCCCTCGGGACACTGTCCGGGAAAATGTATAAATTTTAATCAATCAGACGGTAAAGTCGACGAGCTCTTCAATTATAACGGTTTTTTTAATTTCGAGATGAGCATTTCTCGCCAACGCTGTTACTGTTTAGAAAGCGGCCCTCGAGAGCTTTCAAACGCCACAAGTGTTGACAAAATATTCGCCCTCCAGAAAAGGTTATTCAAACAAGCACACTTCTTGGGACACCCTGTATAAATAATAAGGAAGCACAATGTGACGTAAAACAGTATATGTAGAATGTTACTGTGCCTTAAGTCTTCGAAGTAGGGATGCGGTCAGGGTTTGGAAAGTTACATTTACGTCTGGTTTGGCATGAACGTTTCAATAACTTGAGTTTTGCGGTTTTTCTATCAGAAATGCGACGAATTGTTATCGGAGATCGTCAGTCAAGCCGGCAGCTCAATAGGTCACTCTCCGGCCTCCTCTGTCGGTAGGACGATTTCCACTTGCGCATACGTGCATATTACCGCTCCTCCCTTTTAGGTTCTGATTGGCAAAGCGCTGATTTCGATCCGCTGCTGTTAGATAACCGTGATAAGTCTTTATCAGTTTACCTACACTGTGGAATTACTGGAGAGCTATTGTCGAGGTAGGCGACCAGACGGAGCGCAGCCAACGGGCTTTCATCCCAAGGCAGAGGCTTGAGCCGAACACCGTCATGGTCCGAGTCCCAGGGTAGAAGCAATACTTATACTAGAATCTATATTTCACATGGTGTTCCCCCACGCACTCTCTTATACCTTGCTGGTGGTGTTTGAGAGAATTCTCACATCATCCATCAGCATGAATGCTTTTTATATATCAACTTGGAAGGAAGCCGAGCATCCCCTCACTGATTCGTCATCATTCCTACTTCATGCATTGTCATCATCATCGACGCGTCCACCTCGATTGCCTGCAGACGTCGTGTTGTATATTCCACTGCGGACTGGTCTACTTCATGATAGTGACAGCGTTTCTTGGTCCCTATATAGTCGGTTGAATCTAAGGAATTCTACGAAGTTGATTTTCGAAAATGGTACACAGCGACTTGTTGTTCGTTTCGTTAGATTTGACATTCCTCTCCAAGACGAGCGGTCTATCGATCAGCTGTATAGTGATCTCGAGGATTCATTGCAGCAGAATTGCGGTCTTGGTTTATCAGAGACTCACTGGGTGAGGGAGAACCAGAAGATTCGTTGCGATAAGCGGATGTTAGTGTCGGCGCTGTCACCGGTAGGAGTTGATGCAGAAATTAGCACGCACGCGCATGCTTTGTGTCAGACGGGACATTGTGAGCTGCGCATGTGCACAGTTCCTAAGACGCCTCCCGCGGAGATGGATATCTATTCTGGGGGCGCTCAAGGTTCCAGCATTCGGTTAAAATCGTTAATACCGCACAGTTTGTCACCGGGAAGGGTTGCGACGCTGACGACCACGTAGGAGTGACGAAGTGAGGAGCGTAGCTGTTATTGGTGGTTGTTGTTGTTTCAGGCCACTTCGTCGAGGTTTGGATTACTCTGTTGTTTTGGTATCTCAAATGGATTCTGGTAATTCATGTTGGTTATCTGGTAAATCTCTTCTCATCGACCATAAGCTTGGGGTTATACAATTTGCCCTCAGTGATATGCAAATTAAGAGTTTGCTTAGACGAACTCAAGATGGGTAAGAAGAAAGATCATTTGTTAATATTATTATTAAAATCAGATTATTTGATGTTTATCTGGTTGTTGACGGTTCACTTCGCAGTGAGAATCGTCGTACAGTTGTTGTCGTTGATAATTCTGGTTTCACCCCAAATGCTCAAACTGGTGATGGAGATGTTAGTGATGGAGATAGCAGTGATTCCTGTGATTCCTCTGATGTTGCCTCCTGGGCAGAGTTCGATCCTATTCTCTAAATGCACACAGTACACTATTACCGACCTTATCATCATGAATATTCTTACTCCAAGACTACAGTCTGTAGCCATTCCTAAGTCGCTTGTAAGTTTATATATATCTCCTTCTACCGCAGTAACGGTGATGCCATCGTTACTTAATAATTGGATTAGATTGTAGCCTTCGCCGCCCTTCAGCGGGTAACTGTCAGTCTCGTTGTGAGCCTGGGGTTATGGTGGTGATGTGATACGTACTAGTCTTTATCAACGACAGTGTTCGAAGATATCGGTGTAAGCCCTGAGGAGCAAAGACGGGTATTTTACGGCGAAAGGTTCATCGGCTGTCCATTTTCTGTTTTCTCTTCCGTAACTACTACACAGAGGCCCTTCGAAAAGACTAGCGAGGTTGGATTCTGTAGGGGTTGAAGCGTTTCAAAGGGTGACAATTTGCGCATTGTGTTGGTTACGTACAAGATAGGAACACAAGACAAACTCAGTCAGGATCCATATTAAATGCAGACAAAAAAGAACATGAAAATTATTAATACTGAATCTTAAATAGAGGTCCGGCAACATCACGTTTGGCATAGCATTCCTCACACAAGTACGCCTTGCCGCCGTATTCCTTGCCACAAGGGATCTCCATAATAGCTGTCTTCTTTTTCAAACATTCGGTACAGAAACCCATACCAGAGGATTCGAAATGGACAACGGGGTGATTAGTAGGCGTGTAGAACATAGACGGCTTGGAGATCTTCAATTCGTTAACGAGCTCATTGAGGGCCTTCACGACACTCTCCTCGTTCACAGTCTTCATCATATCAACTGTTCGACCAGTATTTTCACTGAGAAGATTCTCCATCGTAACCTCACCGGAGGACTTCTTGGAAGCAGCTAGATTGAGTAGAGCCGAACGCATCAGATCAGCTGCAACAATGCGGTCAGCATGAGCACCGCCGACGCTCTCAGCTGCAATGGCACGCAACTTCTTGGACAACTCGGCGATCTCTTGGGTGGAGGGAGGATCCATCTTGTCGTAGTGGACACCCTCGTAGGCATGGTGACCACCAAGGAACTCACATTCGGCAGAGTTGATCTCGACTGGCATTTCGTAAGAGTTTCAGATGTCGGTGATGAAGCGATACTAGCGTTTCGAGTTCTTATCAGGGAGACAAGTTGAACCACTCTAGCGTGGGCACAAATGCGCTCCATTTCGCTGCTGCACCCACAGAAGTGATTCAGGCACGCATCGCTTGTGTGTAAAAAGTGAACTCCTTTATCGCCTGTGAATTGGTCCAAGAAGGTTCCACGTGGCCTGAAGCATATAGTTGATGAACGCGGCTTATGATAAAGTGCGCATATCGCTGTTAAATCGCGATTCAATTCGAATTCAGGAGCTGGAGTGTCTTCTAGCTGTACTGTAGGTGTTCCAACTTGGTAACTCAATAACATCAATGCAATCTCATCAAAAAGTTTTCTATCCTGTTGGAACACTAACATTCAAAGCTTGGAATGCTCGTCAGCAAGTAGATGATCCATACCAGGTCCTACCAGTTGGGCCACCGCGGCACGCTGGGACGGCGCGAGCCGCTTGTACTGAGCCTTCAAGTCCTGTCAATAGCAAGAATTGAACCTTGACCAATTGAGAGCCTCTTACCTCGAAACATCTCTTCTGATAAGGACCAAAGGCCTCTTTGTGAACGAAGGTCACACCGTCCTTGAGAGTGAGCTTCACTTCCACTTCCTCTCCTCGGTTACGGACGGCGTTTGCGGCCAAATACGGGAGATACATGGTGTCAACTAAGTTCAGTATCTAAAGCGCGAGGACCGTAGTTAGTTGGTTCACTATGTTTGTAGTCTGAGACGGGCGTTACCTTTCTCACGGCAGGAGTATCCACGGTTGCATACTGAAATTCACCCTCCACGACAAGTCCACTGAGGTCATCCATTGCTTGGATCCAGCAGTACACTGAGCTCCGAACACCTTTCGAGTTCGAATCGGACGGTAACATACTCACCAGAAGGGAATTGTTCTCGCAAGACATGTCCACCAGTTGAATCGAGCGAGAATTGTTTGAGAATGCCGTACAGGGAGAAATCGGCGGAAGTGGGGCGATACGAGAATAAGAAACGCACAGCGTCTCCTAATGAGGGAAACGCAACTGACATTAAATGTGTTAGTCTCGGAAAGCCTCTTCTTGAGAAAACAAGAAGAGAAATGGTGCATGTCTATATGTTGTGTGTGAATTTCCATGCTCTGGAGGTCTTGCGTCACATACACGTGGTTTTACGTGGGTGACTACCGCATTCCAAATGCGGGAGCCCAACTGAGCAGAGGGTAGAGGGGAAGTGAAGATTAGTTGAAGAAGGGTGTTTTCTATCCGAGTCTATCTTCCTCCCTTCTCTCTTTTCCATCTCTCTTTCCCTTTTTTCTTTCCCCCCCTTTCCGGAGCTTTTCCGCACCAAAAACACCCCAAACCAAACCTGAGCCTCACCGAACCTCAACTGCTCATCCATGGCCTCCATCACTTCATACATAACCCTCTGCCATAACTCGTCGTCCTCACAACCAACCAGTTTTACTCTGCTAACCTGACCAGAACCCTGCAGCGGAATGCCGAGATAACCTGGCTCACCTGCCTTTCACGGAACACCGCTGTTAGATTCGCCATGTCACTTGCACTGGGTAGAATTCTTAGCGTGGGAGAAGTCAACAGCTGGTCAGTGATTATCCATCTGCTCGACCAGTCACGATCAGCCTCAGACGACCTGAGCCGGCATATAGAAGCTGAGCTGGAGGATTGCCGCTCACCAACGCCGATTAAACATGGCCTTCATGAACCACTCATCGAAGAAATCTTCGAGTAGCTTCACCATAAATCGCTGGGATGCGTCTCGAGGTAAAACATCTCGACTCCTTGGAAAGCTAGAAAAGCCACACATATCGAATGGGGACGAGCGGTGCACTTACTCTGCGTCCAGCGCTTCAATAATCACGGTGGAGTCGTTCAAAACTCGGCCGTCTGGCCATTCCAGAATCGGGATCACGCGAGCCTTCAAGGCAGTACGTTGAGGTCGAGCAGTTCTCCGTTACCTTGAGAGAACGTATGTTAGGATTCGGATGACTCGGAATTTCCATCGGGTTCAAAATTACCCAATTAAACGGAAGCCGGCGGTATCTGATAGGCTAATTGTGCGCTGAATAACTCCCGGATCGCCGGTACCTCATCAATGCTCGCATTTTACAACTGTATGGGCTAGCATTAGACCCGTATAGGGTAAATTGACCAGCACAGGACATAGGCATCCTTAAAAGTAAACTGCCCCGTAAGTCAAAGCTCTGCCGGCAAGCAACAGGTGGTATGCATTTTTATCGGTCGCTATTTTTCCTCGCGTTCCGGTTTGCAAGCCAGTCTACAATCTACTAGATTCAAATGCGAATCAATCGCAGTTGTGAGAGAATTCACCTTGCGAAGTGGAGGCTGTGCTAATTCTGAGCTAATAGTGAAACCCCACTGTCGCTTTAGGGAAATCACCCCACCCCGTCAATTCCATATTGGAGGATTCGGGCGTCTGATCATCGGTTCTGTTCCCAACCATGCGGTATATAACGCAAGGGCAGCCGTTGGATCAATGACTTAGGACAGGGGAAAAGTCTAACTGGCGATTATCATTATAACTACTCTAGAACACTCTAAGGAATGATTGCCACGTTCATTGGGGCAACTGAACCGAGGGTTCCAAATGCCTACGCGTACACATGCACGCGCGCACATCTCGCGCCATGGGCGATGCAGCACAATAACAAGTAGTGAACCATACCAGACGACAACAGAAAGGCCTCACAACAAGCAGAGAACTGCTTTCTACAACACGCTAAACTAACTAACTAGGGCGTTATCAATACGTTCGATCTGATATGTTTACTGTGCCTTATATCTTGCTATTCATCACAAGCTTTAAGTTCGTATGTAATGAATAGTTCATGTCGTGCCACAACCGGTCATCGTGGCATCAGGAAATGTATGGCGAACAGTCTCTGATGATTCCAGCGGCCTACAAGGGGATGGAATAGTCGTCCAAAAATTGCGAATTAAAATACGATATAATGCGAGGATGAACAGGAGACAGCAATTATGTGCTCATCAGCCCTACCGTATGTCGAAGACTCTTCCTGTCAATCCAGGAGATATCCTGCTGAGAACGAACCAAAAGGTATCTCTAGAACAGCGGCGGTGGTTCTGTAATGCAGTGGGCCCTGCATAATGCAGGCCTAGTAGGCCTGGGCTACTATGCAGGAGGAATTTCATTCTTGTTCCAGAGTCGAGAATGCAGGCTGCATTCTCGAATGGAGTAACTACTGAACAGGTACGTCAAATGTTAGAAATTCAGCGGGTTACCTCATCTAGTATCGCTAATAGCAATTTGCTAGGATTGTTTTGTTATAGAATGCGAAAGGCTGCAAAAGGCTTCGAGCCCAGGCGTTCCTTTCGCCATGAGTTATGGCCCATAACGCTTGCCCACTGATAAAGTATTTCGCTACGAAAGTTCGGCCGATCATCATGGAATCCATAGAATTATGATAATTCAACTATCACCATCCGAGGACTTCCTTACGGCAATAACGTATTGTGGACAGCTTCTGTCAATCTCGCTCCGCTAAGCGTGATACCAATGATGTTAAGTACCGTCGTTTCACCTGACTTCCTACCTACAAGGGACCAGGCCTACTAGATGAGCTTTCGTTGAAGAATGGTAGAGGTAAATCCAAGGAGCAGCAGTTTGCCAAGTGGACGCTCTGTGAAGTATCTTTATAGTATTTCATGAAGTGCCCAATTCAGGTTCTTTCCACACAGGAACCAATCTATGGTATGGACATCTGCTCGGAGACTCCGACGGAGAGGCCCACAGTCGCCACCTTTGGATTCGATCACACTGTGAATTACAAAACGAGATAGCAGACAGCGCTAGGAATATTGCTATACTGTTCTAGTATTATGGAAGTGAATGAGTACAAACATAATAATCATAATTCCTTAAAGGCCACCGATGTAGATGGACAGTGAAGGTGGCTGTGAGGGTTCGAATCGACAAAAATACGCTTAAGTTTCAACTTCAGAGAAATCTCACAACAGTTCTCTGCGAAATATATAGAAATTGCACTCCAGCCTGTGTCGGCAGGGAGCCCAGAGACCTCGTCTAAAGGGAGCAGATCCATCAGATTCACCCTAGCGACTAGAATCGAGGAAACGTCGCCTATATTGGTGATAATATTATAGACTCGAGGCATTCACGGAAACGTAAATGACAAAAAGAAGAGACAACCAAAGAGCATTCAACAAGTTGGCGCAGCGCAAATCGCGCCAGCTGCTGCTAATATAGCTCACGTTCACGGAGCGGTGCTCCATAAATCACACCGACTCTACAACGTGGATTGGGTGGCGATAGCTGGCGAGAGCGACGGTTCACTTGGCGGTTGCTGGTGGCATGTGTGGTTGCCCATCTTAGTCTTACTATATGTGTTAGTGTTAAAAGAAGTAAATGCGTCTACAGATCCTGCTTTACTGTATTTCGGCTTCATTGGCTCAGCATAATCAGACGTGGCCATTCGACGGGTAGTCGTGGGCATTATTTAGGCATTCTCCCCCCGTACAGGGCGGTAATTCAAGAAGGGCCACCCTAAGTACATCGAACCGCTTTTGTCACCGTCAACTCTGCCACCTGTTTCGTGGCGTCTCCTTCCATGGCATAATTTGCTGCGATCTCTCACAATGTGAGCAAGAATGAGAGCTTTTGAATGGTGTGATATTTTAGGCTCTCACTCTCTCGCAATTAAAAACTACAAGGGATAGGCCCTATAATATATGCCTATATGCCCAGCTTCTCTGTGGATGACAGAGCTTGGGTTTGCCTGTCGCTGGAAGCTGCTTGTGCAATCTCAGATATCCATCAGGGAGATCCTCGCAACGCTTACGAGGTGGCTGGTACTGGCAAACTGTGGAATGTCCGGTGGACCACCTAAAAGTTACGGGATGATTGCTAGCTCATTTATCCTCTGTCTGAGTTGCCTCTATAAGCAGTCTGTCTGCTATACTTCACAGCTGGTGTGCTCAACACTATACACTTTCAATTAGTGTTTGTATAGTACAGAGTATTCGGCTGGTATTTCAGGTAAAGAAGAAGGTACTTTTTTTCTGCGCACAATGAGAAACGATGACTTCTATAATCCAGAGAAGCCGGTAAGCCATACCAAGTCTTTCTGCTGTAAAAGTTCAATATGAACTCGAGTGGAGGCCCCACTGTGGAGTGTTCATTTGTCCAGCCCCTTACAACTCTCCTAGGTATTGTTCCTGGGGGTTAATTCTGTATCCCCGCTCACACGTCCCCCAAATTACATAGTACACGCTGCAAAGGACCTCGGTGCTAGCATCGCTATCGTGGAGCAAAGGTATTCATTCAGCATGCAGAATCCGATTAGGTGTTTGCAAGCCTCTCGATGTTGCCCGCAGGTATACCGGTACAAGCTTGCCTACAAAGGAGTTCTCAGTGGGAACGCTGAAGAAGTTTTTCACAGTGCCTCAGTCGGTTCAAGATGTGGCCCTTGTGGGTCAGAATATCAAATCACGTTTACCTGGAATAAGAATAATCCTTTTTGGATGCAGCGCCGGAGGAGTAGCCGATATCCCCTTATTATAAGAATCTTACGCATATACGTTGGACGCTTCTTATTTCAGGTAGTTGCAGCGTTGGTTCGAAAGTATTACCCACTCACCTTTGATGGGGCAATTTTGTCTTCAGCTCCACTGAAGTTTCAACTGGAGTATCGTGAGTATGACCATGTCGAACGAGCATGCTCATTTTGAGCATATCTTTCATACTCTCTGTCACGTTTATTGACATCGCTATACTCTGCTTTGTACGGGTAATTTGATCGTGATACTTCTTAAGGTATACCGAGGTCGTGGAAAAGGATTCCTCCAATCGTGGATTGGGAGGGAGTACTCAGTGTCTCTCAGCGGTGAGAGCACACCACTTTTAAACACTTGCAGTTCTCTGCAGTTGAAGGGAGCGCACTCGACTATTGGCGAGAAGTTAGCCTCACCGGAAGGGCGTCGACTGCTCGAGAAGACATTTGACATACATGAAGGGGACTTGGAGACTCGCGAAGTCCAGACAACTCTGTGAGCGTTCTGTCAACTTACGAGCGGTTCATAGGAAAGTTTTTCCTGGTTTAGCACTTTCAATGGTCGACTCGCTCATGTGGTAGTACAATTCAATGACCCGCAATGTAAGGGGGAATATTGCAACGTGGAGAAGGTATGCAAGAAGCTCACGGAACACGGCTGGCCGTAAGTGGGGCTGACATGGGATCAAATGCGAATAAAATTTTCCTTCGGATATCTCATCTTTA